>VZTJ01001736.1:0-218773 GCA_013397795.1 Orthonyx spaldingii | reverse complement strand
AGCGTCCCCGCCTCCCGGTCCCGCCCGCTCTGCTTCAGCCCCGAGGCTCTTGCGGCGCGGTGGCTCCTGCCCGCCCGTAGCCCTCGATGTGTCACGGAGTTTCCCAGGGAAGATGCATAGGGGGAGGCTGAGAGTTCAGTCCCAGAGTGTTTCAGCCTACCTCACTCACTCCCTCCGTTCACTTTTTTTACCACTGTATTTCCTGCGTGTGTCAGAATTGTTGCTCTAGGCTTGTAGAGCAAAAAAGAAGTCAGCCGCCTTCACATCGTAGAATCACAGGATGGTTTGGGTTGGAAGGGACCGTGAAGATCATCTAGTTCCATCACTCCGTCATCCTCACTCATCACAAGCCCGCTTCAGTGGGAACTTATATTCGAGGTCCTAAAAACAAAACATATGGCAAATTACAAAGTCTGACAGGTGATTTTTTGGCTACCTTGAGATGGTGCTGGGTCTGCTGCAACAGATAATTCCTTCTGTAAAAGAAGCAAGCCACTGACTCTCAGAACAGCTTACTGATTAGTATTGCAAGTGCATGCCTTGGTTTTTGCAAAATGGCACTTGATAACCAAGTGTAACACTACCCTGTAAGGAAATATACACAGAAAAAAGAAATATTTGCATGTGTTTACCTCTGCAACTTTGGAAGTGAAAGCCATACCCAGCTGAACTTTCCCATCTTTCTAGGTGACATGCATATAGAGTGGAGAATGAGCCTGTAGAAAAGTTGATTAATCAGAGTTTGTGTCTGGCATGCATATCAAACCACAGTTTTCTCCAGTGATTTCTAGGGCAAGCTTAATAGATGCTTCAAATGATACAGCTTTCTGAGAAGGATAGCCTGTCCCGATTTTGAGTGATGAGACAAAATGCTTTTTTAGTACCCTTTTATTTTGCTGAGAAATCTCACACTAAGTGTGTGTAATTGCTTTGAACATGACAGGTTACTGGACATAACCTTATGTTTTCTTCCCAAGAAATCTTATGCCCCTTTGGGACCGGAGTTGTCACAACTACTGTGGGCACCTCTGATTTTTCTAAGTTCTCTGTTCAGAATTTTCAGCAATAATTTTATTTCATTCATACTCCTAGTGGCAGGACAGGAACTATATGTGTGCAAAATATTTAAATATTTCATTTTGATTCCTTGGTGGTTTTAATATGATTCACTTAAGCCCAAGTCATGATTATGCTCATGGATATTTAATTATAATATTACATTAAAAACAGCAATCACATTCAAGTAGACATTACGCGTGATTTTTGACTGTGGAATCACAACCAAAAAGGTCCCATGAAGAAATATCAAAATCAGTGTTCTTGGCTACGTTATTTTGTGTTATCTGAACTAGTGCTGAGGAGTTTGTCCATGTGAGTCCTAGTAGCAAAATACATCTGGTTCTAGTTCAGTTTCACCTAATTTGACCTAATCACAGTATTCATTTCACTACTGAGTTGTTCTAAGTAATAAACCAATGTATGCCCAGCAGCCTCAATATTTAATCTGTGGAGAAGTCATAAGGAATTATGACTTCATGAAAAAGAGCTCTATAAGCACTGAGATGTTTTCACCATTTTAGTTTCACTGTTTCATGTCTTCATTCTTAATCCTCATTTTATGGAAAAATTGTTTGTTTCCCACTGCGATTTTTTTTTTTTTTTTGCAAGAAGAGATTCACACTGGTCACAATGGAATGGTCAGAAGGGCAGTTGACATTTAGATGATGAAGTACTACTGACAAGATGGCTGTGTTTTGTGGGATTAGAAGCAGCCTGGGTGGAGTACATGTGTTCTAGGATATTTTTAATCTGTTTCTTAGGGATATAAATAGAGGAGGCGTACCATTACTATTGTGTGACTATAACTGAAATGTACATCAATCAGCGAGGAATTTTTATTGATCTTGCCTCACCCATCAATTTGGTGTCATATCCCTGGATCAGATTAGTTTAAAACTCTAAATGTATTTTTAAATTATATAGTTTCATCTCACAAACTTTTTAAGAAAGTGTATCAACTATTGTTTTCAGTGACTGTCCTGGTTTTCCTCCTGTTTTCATTCTTTCGCAAGATCTTCAGCTTCTTCTAACAACTGGACAAGAATCTGCCCCTTTTTGTTCTCATCATATGCAGTGATTTTTAAGTTTATGATTTGTGAAACTTATTTTAATAGAGGTGTAATTAAGCCCACTGAAAATAGATTTCCTTTTTTATTTATTTCTGTCAAGCTCCGAGAGGTAGTTCTTGATCTTTTAGAGTTTAGTTGGTTTAGGTAAAAGGTTGGGAAATGATGTTCAACATCTTTGTTCCAAGTTGACAACACAGATTAAATTAACATAGAGAAAACTATCTCCCCAAAGTGCAACAACTTGTCTACTGTCTAACCTGATGTCTCCTCATGTACGTCTAACCACCAAGTTAAGCTCAAAAATGTGAAACAATGTTCTTAATTATTTTTGTTCTATTAATTTTGCTGTCACCAAGTAAGACTTTTGTCCCATCTCTTATTCTGAACTGTAGCCTGAACGTTGCCAATAATACAGCTATTTGATTGGGGTTACTATTCAGGTTAACATTGGAACTTTCAGGTAATATCTTACATCAGAACTTCTGAAAGGTACAATATTCCCCATCTAGCCACAAAGCTAAAACTCTCTTCATGCTCCTGTCACTTCCTAACAATGTAATTTCTGGTGGTTTTGACAGATAGCATCTTGCTTTTCTCATATCCAACCAGAACTGCTACTGAAAGAAATAATCGCCTTAGCTCATCCCTTTATCCATGTAATTCCTCACTTTGCATCTCTCCAATGTCTCCCATTTCTGTGCTGGTTCTGTACACACTTTGCTTTCATTTTCAAATCCTTTATTCCTATCCTGTCTTGTTTCACTTAGCTTTTATATGTCATTTCTTGCCTCTGCCTAATAAAGAATTCTGGTTCCACTATTTTTTTTTTTTTTACAAACCTTGTTTTGCTTTCTCCACGTGTCACTGTTTATCTCAAATCCATCCACAAGAGAAGTACAGCAGAATAGCAGCTGTAACTTCATGCTGCTGATGTGCTGTGCCTACTCTTATACGCTTCTCCCATACTTAGTATTTCTGCCTGTTAGTTCATGTCGAGTCTCACATTTCAGTTCCAATTTCTTCAGCACAGATAGCTTCCTCTTGCTGTATGTTAGGTTAGTGGTTGACACTACTATCACTAAAATCAGGCATTCCTAAAATCTCTGCAGCATAGCCCTAGACAACTGTCCTTACCCATGCTTCCTGCGGGGGGTAGAAGGTTTGTGGAGCCCATCCTCTCTCCTTCCAGCCTTCCAGCTGAAAATCTCAACATGATGTCAGTCATGATAGATGGTGCATTTTGTGACACAGACAGCCTGCCATTAGGACAAACTCATTTCACTGAACCATCTGATGGTAATGACTTTCAGTGGCAGACTGACCTAGGCTGGCTCAAGTCAGCGTGCTGGAGGTGAAAGGCTTCATATTCCATTACCAGGACTCTGAGCCATCAAGTCTGCTCCATCCCACCCCTACTTAATCTGTATTGATAGACTTGGTAGCATTTTCCTAACTGCCATCATCCATACAGATGTCTGCCGTTGTTTTGTTGATGCGGTCAATCAATACTGCATTAAATGTTACCTTCAGTTTATCCTTAATTGTCTGAAGTAGATGTGATATTTTCATTATTTATACAACTATGCCATTAAATTATGCATTCCAGATTAAAAGAATAAAAGACTTGTTTACATTATTATTATTGCTCTGGCATCAACTTTTGGATTTCTGTGTAAAGAAATTAATCTCCTATCGGAGGGGGAAATGGGGACTGACAAGCTCTAGCTCCTGTTGCCTCTGGGACATAATTATGCTTGCAAATATAAAACCAGAAAAAATCATAAGCTTAACACAGTAGACACTCTTGAAAGTTTCATCTCAGCATGAAGCTATGTTTTAATTATTATTTTTGTCTGCATTGTTCAGATCGACAGTGCACCAACTAGAATAAGTGCTTATCCTAGTTAATTCTTCATGAGACTTATGTCACTGGAAGATGCATTTAATTTATTTCCTTTTGCTTTCCTTAAGCTGGCACGGACTAAGTGGTTATCTATAAACATTCCACAAAGGTTTTACTACTTTAGGGCCAGATCCAAAGCCTGTTGAGTCAATCGAAAGCATCAAAGGTCTTTGGAACAGGCTGTATTACAAGACAGAAGTAAGCTGTGGTTTGTTTGAGGGCCTTGAAGAATATAAAAGGAAAAACCTCTTATTTATATTCTACAATATTAACAGATTTCCTATATGTTAGAGATTTTCCATTCTTATGAAGCAAATTTGGACACTTAAACATCCCCACTCACCTTAATTATAATTTTATACAGATATATATATATTTATACACACCCACACATATCTATATGTGCATGTCCTGATTCCAACTAAAGATCGATAGAATTGTAATAAAATCCTTTTCTGCTATAATACTTGCAAGTATTATTCTATGTAACACATACAGTTCTTGCACCTGAACAACTGTCATCTGTTGTGAGAGATTTTCTTATTAACTGATTTAATTGGGTAATTACAGTGATGTATTTAATATTGGGGGAAATACCATATTTTGAAAATTACTGTAATATTAGTTTGATTCATTTTATTTTAAGAAAGCTAACCCACTAAGTGTCTGCATAATAGTTATCTATTACAGGATCAAACAAAAAGCTCAACTTCCAAGAATGAATGTGGATTTTGCAATGACAAAATTAACCTAAGAAATTAACTCCCTCCAAATATTAGTGTGGTCATCTAGGAAAAAAAAACAAAACTATTTACAAGTTTATAAATTATTTGTAATATAATTTGGCATCCATATTCTCCACATTGCATGATAGTGCACGTAATTACTAGGCTGATACAGTTCTCAGTTTCCCACAGAAACCTCCTCCAATTTGTATGAATAATAAAGTATTCTATTAAGTCTGGACTTGAAATTTATTTTCTCCCATCCCAGATGTGTGCCTTACGTGAAGTATGCACCATCCCGCTTTCTACACCACTGTTCCAGTAGCTAATATTGAGCTGAACACGTCAGTGGGGCAAACAGAGAGCTTTTTGTCCTACACCCAGTTATCCAACAGCAGAATCCTTAGGACCCTCTCCTAACAAGGGTGGGACCTGAAATCTCATCTTTGTTTCTAATGGAGTAGAAAGAGGGGAAGTACTCTAACCTTTCATTTTTCCAGCCTTTTCCCCTGGTTTCCAGGACCTGTGAATGAGGGCTCATTTTGCTGGTAAAAACTGAGGCCAAGGTACCCCTTCAGTACCTCAGCCTTTACCATGTCCTGTGTAACCAGGACCCCTATCTCACTGAGCAATGAGCTCAGCTCTTCCCTGTCTTCCTTTTGTCACCTAAATATACTTGCGTGTTTTGGTCAGGATGTGCTTTGACGCTGAGGTCATGGCACATGCCCTCTAACCCTCTAGAACAGTGCGTCCATGTGCCAGCAACCTAATAATTCCTAGTGAATGATGACTTGTGCTTCAGGAAGCTTGAACCATGTTTGGGAACAGTTTGGCAGAGAGCTGGCCAAACCAACTGTGTTGGTGACTTTGTAGCTATTCAGTAGCACAGGTGATCAAATGCAAATGCCCAGGACCAGCCTTTGGCAGAGTTCATTGCTCTTTTGTCTCTGTGTTACCAGTCAAGAAAAAAGTCCTGAAGTCATTGTAGATACTTATCTGAAAACTTCAGCTCAGAGCCTGCACAGATTAAAAAACCAAAATAGAATAATCGTAGTTGCTTAGAAAGGAACAGACGGTAGAACAAAATGGAAGCCATTATTACACCACAGTATGTATCATTGTATCTTGTCACCCTGTCTCAGGAAAGATACTTAAAACCTAAAAACGTTACAGAGGTGGGTAACAAGAATGATCAGATTTGGCTACTGTAAAAGAGATTAAACAGATGAACACTCTTCATCCTGGAAAAGAAGAAAACATGAGAAAGTAATTGCTTGCAGAGTGTGCAAATAAGGACCAATTGTTTGCTGCTTCCCAAAACTAAAAAAGAAGAGGATGCTTTTGTTTCTTTTTGACAGTAAATTTTTAATTTAGCCAGAAACTCCATACCTCAGTTTGTGGTCAAATCACTGTATATTTATAAATTTGCATCTTGAGTGGATAAGTGTGACATTGATCTCTTTCTTACAAAAGATTTTCTGTTATTTTAAGGTTACTGCCACCAGAGTAGCATTTATATTATAGTTAGCGGTTAAGGCTATTTGGAAATATTTCTTCTTATTTAATGTTTGCTCAATGTGGACAGTGTTAAACTTCTATATAATTAAATTTTATGGACAGTTGACAAAATGATTCAATTAAATGATTACATGAGGCAGACCGAAGTAAGTATGGCTCCTACAGAGGTTTGTCTCACTCCTCATAACATGTATTTCAAAGAAAGTGTAATTTTTCAGAGAGCAGTATAATGGTGTCTACATTGCCCAGATTCATAATTTGCAGTCAGAAGTGGATGTTACATCATTTGATCGGATCTGTTTATGCTGTGCTGTGAAAACTTGTCGACTCACTGTTGTGCTCAGTTTTGCTGAGCATGGGGACACAAGTCTGAACAAAATGTGTTGTACACTCTCCAAAGGAGCTGTGGAAATCCAGAGATGGAGAATTAGACATTTTTCTGCTGTGGTTTGTTCTTATGATTAATCTCATTTGTAATTAAGATCAAAAAAACAATAAATAATAGCCACAAAAAGCTGTTCCTAATATCTCATCTGAATCTGTTTGATTCTCTCTTTCAGCCATTGGCTCTTCTGTCTTAATCGATCAAAGAAGTTTTCAGCATCTTTTCACTCTGAAGGTGCTTATATACTGTAATTAGTCCACACTCCAACCCTACTTTTAATAAACTGAAATTTGGGAAGTTTTGCTAAGATTTCTTACCACTAGGCATTTTCTTCATCTCTCACATAATTTTTACATATCTGCTGTGGTCTGCCTTAATTTATCAAAATGCTTTCCAAAATACAGATGATAGAAGTTCCTGATTTATTCCAAAAATTCTTTTATCTTGACAGCCTCTGCCTACTTGGTGGGATGTGCTGTGACTACAGGCCACTGAAGTGTGAGAGCAAGACTTTCCCCTTGACCACGTTTGCTGCTGGTCGTTTTCTGCTCTTGGGAGGGATGATAGCAGAAGTGGTGGCAAGTGCTCTGCAGCCATGCAGTCACCAGCTCACTCACTGTGTGTCTGGCATGCTGTTCCTGGCAAGGCTGCCCATCCCAACACCTTTTCCCTTTGGTAATGATTGACACAAGACAGAAGGATCCTTCCTAGAAAGATCCTGGCATCACCTGTGAGGGAAAACAGATGGGATTTTTACACAGCCTGAATTCAAGAATAATGTGGATTCTTTTTCTGTCAGCACTTCAAACCACTAAAGTACAGACATAACCCATGTTTCCTGGCTGGCCACGAGTCCAGAGATGTAAGGTAATTAGGTCCTGAATTCCCCTTTACTGAGATTTGGCTTTGTGGGTTTCTTTCTCCCCTGTGTCTAAATGTTATCAAACCCAGAGTATGGACACTGAATCTTAAGAGCATAGTGCTAGACAGCATTCATGGAGAGCATCCCTGTTCTCATCCTCGTTTTGCAGTGGTAGAATAAGATTAGAGCAGTAAGAAGCTGGAACTTCTCAAACCTTACAAATAATTGCCAAGCACTGTTCCAGTTAACTGAGATAATACTGAATCAAAATGATGCAGCTTCGCACTGTAATGTTTTATCCTATCTGCTGTATATCGAAGCTCTTCTTGATGCTGCCTTGCTTTAACACCTGTACGGATTTTAAATTTTTTAATGATATTTGTATCAGAATGATCTAAATATAAGCTAAAATTACCTCAAAAGGATATTCAATATTACTACAGCCAAAGCGAGACATCTTTTCAATAACTTTATTCAAATAAAACATGTACCAAAATGAAGGGCAGACAGATCTAACTGGAATGGCTTTAACACACTTGTAAATATATTAATTTTTACACATTTCGTAAATACACTAATACTGATAGTACTAATGATATGTTGAACTATGCATCATATAAATATACAAAACAAAGATATTCTTTGCGTGAAAGTATCTGAAAATGAGCTTTGTGTAACAGTATGAGCTAGCTTCCAACAACTATAAAGTGAATACAGTTTCAGAGGGAGTCATTAGCTTTCAAGGAGATGTTAAAAGGTGTCAACACCAGTTTAGGATAAAATATGAGAAAACGCCCCGTTACATAATAAGAAGCTATTTCTTCAACATCAGGTGTAAAGAAAGTCTTGAGTAGCCCAAAATAACTATAACATTAGTGGTTCAAGCCCATTCTGTATTTATGAATAAAAAACTGGTTTCTCAAAAGATCAGGAATTAGGATTAACTTTCTACTGGGAAAGCTTTGCTAGGATAATTGAATTCTGTAGTGACAAAGAGAAAGTATGTGCAAATAACTAATTAACAATAATTCAGCATGGAGAATTAATACTTATTCTACATAATAAGGCAAAAGGTAGTATAGCTGAAAACACTATTATTCTTAGTTTTGAGTATTTTTGTACATATTTTTGTTTCATCTTCATTCTTATTGAAATATTATTAATCCCAGAATTAGATGCAAAAATTCTCATCCTGCAAACATTTATGTATATGCTTTATATTATATAATCTAGTGCTAAGTTAAGAAAAGTTCGAGCTTCTAGGGACTTCAGTTCTCAAACACTTCTTTTAAAAATCAGCTTAAAATAAAAACATTTTTTCGTCCTTAACAGACTGAACATTTTCATGTTAGCAGAATAAATAATAAACTAATGTGACTGGAGGTAGGCTAAGTATGAAGACTGAAATGCTGCATTTACAGCACTACCATGTTTTGAGAAAAATCTGATCAAAGGCATTTTATGAACAGAAATTTTCTATTTCCCATTTGGGGTAAATTGTCTTTACTGTGCAAAGAGGAGTATTACTGGGAGCAGAGAATCTTTTTTTGAAATCTGTTTTCCTAGAATGACTGCTTTACTTTTTCAGTTTCATAGCTGTTGGTCTTTTTCTAGCACTAATCATGGAAGTGATGTCGTAAAAAGTAACTTTTTGTATAAGTTTTAATCACATATATTTCAAATCTCAAGTAGGCTGTTCAGACAAAACACTATTTAGAAGACCCTATTATACTATGCAGTAGTGTGTGATGAGGAGATGCTACATTTATTTTAGGAGAGAAAGAAATCTGTATTTCATTTGTTACACTGCTAACTTCACTTTAGGTAATTGCATTCAGCTTTATTATTGCCCAGAGCAATAACTGATTGTTAGTTATTGAAGTCTGAAATGATTTTTCTCATTTCCCAGGGGAATCTGGAGATTTACATGGTGCACAGCAGTAACTAATAGATATAATCTGGTCATAATGTAGCCCTATAATGTGTTATTTACTTGTTGAGAACATGGATGTTGAACATTTTAACATTTCCTCAAGAAGTATTGCAGATTTTACTCACGATATGTGAGCTTTAAGTGTGTACTACTCTTATTTTCACAATAGTTGCAATGCCAGCAACCATTAGAAGGTATATAAAACACTGGGATCACACACCTGTACTTACCCAGCTGCACAGGAACTGGAACACATTTTATCCTGAATTTCTAAAATGTACACACATGAGTTAAAAATAACCTATGATAAGTAAATTTCATCAACAAAAGGTACTCATGAGTTTGACTTGGAATTCTGTGGAAAGATGATTACATTGGGACAGAGAAAGGTTTTTATGGAGCAGAGCTTACTTTTCTTGCTCTCCTCAGGATTATTTGTATCTATTTCAGTCCAGTGTATATGCAACCCAGAGTATTTTAAGTAGTTGTGTGCATTGTTTTAGGAATGTCTTGTGCTACTCTGTCGCCAAAGGACACTGAGGGTGTGCGGTCACAAGCAAAATGTCCCTGGATGTATTGTGGAAACATCAACTGTTTTAAAGATGGGATTAAAATGACTGAACTTAGGCATCTAATGCTATTTTGCATGCTGTGGTGTATTAAGAGCCTCCCCCCCAGGACCAGCATATAAGGCACAGAGCCTGCAGGATATTTTGCCTTCTGAAGCAGGCAAGTGAAGTACCGTAGGGCACATCAGGTGTCTTGTGACACACCTTTGTAGTCAACAAAGGAGCCCTCTGAAAATCTGCTGCATTTATTCAGTGCCCAGAACAAGGGACCCCAACCTAACTCCCACTTTCTTTAAGGCAGTAAAATAAACCTTAAACAGCAATTGCTCCAAACTCATAATTTCTGTTGCACATACATCTGCCTTTGAAGCCAAGTCCAGAAATGGGATCTTAGAAAAAGAAGAAGAAACTGTTCTGTAAACTTGGGTTCATTCTGGCTTTGTTAGTTAAAATGCTCAGTTTTGAGGTTACAGTAAAATGAACAGTCAATGTTAGATAAACAAACTAATAATATGAAGTAAAGCAATCTTAACCTAGTAATATATAATAACAATGCAAGTATGTTATACATTATACTCAAGTAGATAAAATACCAACTGCTGATTGTATAATAGTGGTAAACATGTTTTATTAAAGTAGGTTTTCCTTTCCATCAAATATGAATGTTTTATGAGGTTTCAAAGTATTCCTCATGGAAACATTAAGGAATCTGTTCTTCTCTCAGTCCTCAGGGGATTTGTGACTGTTATTCACATTAAATCTAATGAGAATTACTGACATAAATACCTGGTGCATCAAGAGGCATCCAAGCTCTTAATCCTTAGCAGCTTCATCATCCTTTCTGCACAGGCTCCACCTCTTCCCAAGCTGCTCCTGTTTCCATTCCTAGTGCTCATTTCCTCATACGAAAACATTCCTGCTTATGTGGGAGTGAGCACCTTCTTTAGTGAGGAAGATTGCTCAGGGAAAATCCCCCTCCTTGACTAATTGTGGTGTGTGCTTTCTTTTGTGCTAGAGACAGACCTTCTTCCACACAGCCAAGATCTGGATACCATTTTAAAGTTTTATTGGGATCTGCATTGGACTGGGAGGGAATCAGAGCTGTTTCTGCTCTCTGGATTCAGCTCCAGACTGTTTATTGTCAGGGTGGAAGATAAAAGGCAAGAGAGAAGGAAGAAAGCCGTAAAGTGAGGACTGCAGGAGAAAAGGAGGGGGAGTGAGAAAGGACAGGATGGGTCTGTGCTCTGATAAAAACAAAATATACAATTAAGAGTTCAAAGCCATTCCTTCCCAAACAGCAGTAGAAAGAGCAAAATAAATTAAATACAAGCAATACCATCCTCCCTTGAAACACCAACCCTTACTATACTCCCTCCCTCTCAAAACGCAGAGCAAACAGCCAGATCTGTGTCCTGGAGTTGAGTGTCCCTTTAAAGCCGACAAGAGCTGTTCAACGAGAGCTGTTCAACGTGAGATGTTCAATTGACAGTACCCTCTCTATCTCAAAGCACAATCCAGAAGGAAGGTGCTTCATTTGTTCAAGTCTTGCAATGCCAGCCTGGATTGACTGCTTCATCTGCATCTGCACAAACTATAAATAAAATCACTTGAAGCAAAACAACCGGGTTCCAGTTGGTAATCTTACATATTATGCTGTGATGGATCACTGCCGATAACATGTACTAAAAATGTCACATTTCACACTAAAGCCATATATCATGGAACTCCTGCACTGGACCATCAGCCAAGGCCACATACATAATCACTAACAGATAATGGCTTGAAATTTTTTTTAAGGATTTCAGTCAAAATTAAAATGACTCAGTCTGTCCAAACCTTGTAGTGCCATTCATTTTTCTGTATCTTCATTGTGATGTCCTGTTTCATTGTTGTGCTATGTTCTCTGCTAGTTCTTTTTCCTCTCCCCAGTAACCTCCATGAAATTCTTCCCTTCATTTGGTCCCTGCACTTGCATATTGTAGAAAGTTCCTGTATGAAAGAACTTTCAGAATTTTAATGCTGGCTGTTACAGCAGTACTTCTCCCCTCACTAATCCCAGCTCTCACAAGTTGTCCCTTTTAAATTATAACAGGGTTTTTTTTATAGGATTTTTTTCCTGATAAGTAAAAAATCTATACAGAACTAGAAAATAAGCTTTTGAGAACTTGTCATACAATAGCTTACCTCATGAATTTACTTTTTCTAATTATTGTTCTTGTACAATTTCTCCTGTATCCAGCCGTATGTACATCTGGCTAGTTCAGAACAGCAGCTCTCAGTCTAATCAGAGTCCTCTTTTCTATATTGGTTACAAATTTTCTATATTGGTTACAAATCCACTGCTATGTCCTTGTCATAGCCCTCTGCACACCAATATTAGGTTGTCTCCTGATGAGACCCTTCTGCAAGATTCATCAGCCGTGTTCCAGAAGAATTAGGTGAATATGGAACACAAGGAAGACAAGGAAAAGCTTTGGATCCTCATGTAAATAAGATATATTTTGTATGGCAGTGGAATAGAAGACTTGGAGTTTGGTGGGATGTATGCCTAGGGAATGGGAATGCTTGGTAGGAAAGCATTTAAACTAGATGATAAAGCTAGTCAGCTAGCAAAAGGAGTATAGTAATACTACAACCAAAGAGTAATACAATGATAAAACTCACTATGGGTGACTTCTGTTTTATTATTAAGAAGATTTCTACCCATCTGAGAGCAGGACTGGAGTAGCTTTCAATGAAATCATTTATAGCAAGAAATCTAACCCTTTTAAAGACAAGCATTAAGGACAGGGCCTGGTGTGGTGCTTGGATAGCCAGGACGTAGACTTAGAGATGGGACATAGACAGGGATTTTTACTGTTTCTTGCTTTTTTTTCACTGACCTTGAAAAATATCTGTGAATTGCTACATTCCTTTCCTGAGTGTTGTATAAACAGTTACCTCTTCTGTATGGCTTTATGTTGCTGCCTTCCAGTTTATTCAAATTGCTGCTAACATTTCCTCCTCTGAACACATCTATCTGATAAGATCAAAGTAATATTTTTGTGTTTCAAGTGTATTAGAAAAATAGACTTAATTTAGTGGTCTTTTCTAACTTCATTACTAAACAAAGTAGGAATCAAAATGCATGATTCTTGCTAATGTCTTAACGAACTGACACTCTAACTTGGTAAAACCAACTTTATTGAAGACCCAACAAAGTGTTAGATAAATATGTCAATACTGTACATGCCCTCTTTGGCTTGCAACCATGTACCTGTTTTGGACAGATTAACTCAGCAAATAAGGCAAGTACACATTAACTGTATTGACTGTCAGGTGAATAACTTATCAAGTACAAAAAGTAGATTACATTATCAATAAGGAAACCAGGACCTATTAAAATCAGCTTGTAAAATTAACTGTTTCAGTGCTTACTGCTGTTTGATACTCTCAGACTGTGTGTTAAGAGTTAAGAGCAATTATTGGCTCCTGCATTTCCAGAAGACACTTCATTAGGAAAAGTGTTTTCCCTCACAGGCAATGGAAGTTTCCACCATTCTGCTTGTCCATCAAAGGCTAACCCTGCTTGTGCAACTAGAACAGGAAAAAGTCCTACTGAATTGAGTTGCAGTTCTTTATGATACCAGTAATTTTTCATAGTGTTCTAATTTCTTAGAAATTGTTTTAATATCTTCTCACATCCTTTGCCCACACCTTTCTGCAGGGTTTACATTGAAATATCTCTGTGTGTTTCCTAACATGTTCAATAAGGACACCTGCAGTCAACACCTTTATAAGAACAGTCATAAAAATTTTCCTAGACCTTGAGACACAAATTCTAACATCCCATCTGATACAAAGCCTTTGGTGTGGCCTTCCATTAAACAACTCAGGACAACAAGATATTTCAATGGTGATGGTAGGGAAGCCCCTGCAATCTTACAGATTGGTAAGCTTTATTAGTAATTAGTGATGCATTTGGCAAGGTAAGGGCCACTACAGTGGGATGCAAGTGCTTTCAGGGAGGAAACGTCATTGTCCCTGGGTACATGTGGTAGACAATCTGAACCATTTGTACACAGGCTGTTACATAGTCTTCCTCCCATGTTTTATATCTTAGGCTGCACTATTTGTTTATGGCATTCGATTGCAGTTCTTAAAATTTTTAATTGACCACTTCACAAATAAAAATGAGCTACACAAAAATGATGTTTTTCTAAGCTTTCAGGGATTATTAAATGACCTTGTCAAGTCCTGGAGGATAACAAAACCCAATGTTTTGCAGTTAGAGTGAGAGTTTTTCCCTGTTGAAAATTTTCTGTTGTTTTTATTATTGGAAGAACTGGTCCACTGAACTTAGTACAGCCTCTGAGGTCTCAGTGAGAATCCTATGATTAATGAGGTAGCCATTAATGTCAGTAGATTGAACAACTGAAATCTGATTATATTAAAGTGCTTCCCAAACATTAGAGTCACATTAACAGTTTATTGAAACAAGCTGATAAAATTTAAAATGGTCATCTAATTCCCTGGGGTTCCTAATTGTTGCATGATAAATCACTCTGTAGAGAAATCTATTACAATGTTCCAAATGTGAAAATGTAATTTACTGTACCATTAGTGGGGTGTTTGAAGCACATCAGTTTTTTCATGGGGGAGTTTTGCCAGAATAAGACAAAACTCTGTATATAGAGGTTTTTTTTCTTTTAGACTGAGATAATGCTCAGGCCTTGAGCTGCCTAAATTATATAAGAAAAATGAGATATCTTATGGAAACAAATCATCTGACAGCGACTTGCAAGTCTATTGCAAAAAGTACAGCATGAATGAGCATTCAAATCTATGTTTATGGTATTATTCTACTTACAAGCATATTTTTGCAGAGATTAAAAAGTTTTCATGACTCAATTATGGTGGCTTCTTACAGGGAAAGAATCAGCTGAAAATTCACACATTTCTGGTTTCAGAACCTCAGATGCTGACACAAATTTTTGCACAGAGGGCCTGAGTTATTGAAACTAATGTCTGGAGGATCTGGGTCTGTCTTGATAGTGTTTTCTCCTTTCAGTGTCAAAAATACCCGCACATTCACATGTATTTACATCTCTCTTCCCCCAGTTTATTTATTGTATATTTTTATTACTCTCATTCTGTGCTTAGGTAGCATTTGAGCTTCAGAGATTAATACATCTATGTAATTGTGTGCATGTATATAAGTAGCTGAATGATGAGCATCTCAACATGCCCTAATTCAGTCTCTAGATTGGTGGTAACCCCAGTCAAGCAGTCACAAAGACCTTAACTTCCAGCGAGAATGGAAAGTGGTTTAATACTCACCAGAACTATTTTTAAAGAAGGAAAAATATCTCAACTCCATCCCTTTCATGAAAAGAGGGCTAAAATATTCCAAAAAAAAGTGATAGAATGTGAGAAAGTCATAGAGTCATAGAATGGTTTGGGCTGGAAGGGACCTTAAAGATCATCCAGTTCCAACCCCTCTGCCATGGGCAGAGACACCTTCCACTAGATCAGGTTGTTCTGAGCTCCATCCAACCTGGTCTTAAACACTTCCAGGCATGGAGCATCCACAACTCCAGGTAGCCTGTTGTAGTGCCTCACCACCCTCACAGTAAGGAAGCTTTTCCTAATATCTAATCCAAACCCTACTCTGTTTCTCTTTCATTTGAAGCCCATTCCCCCTTGTTCTGTCATGCTCTTGTAAAATGTCCTTCTCCATCATTCTTGTAGGCTCCCTTCAGGTACTGAAAGGCTGCAACTAGGTCACCCCAAAGCCTTCTCTCTTCTAGGCTGAACAATCCCAATTCTCTCAGCCTTTCCTCATAGGACAGGTGCTCCATACCTCTGATTATCTTGGTGGCCTTCTCTGGACTCACTCCAATAAGTCAGTGTCCTTCCTGTGCTGGGAACTCCAGAGCTGGATGCAGCACTTGACATTGGTTCTCACTAGAGAGGAGCAGGGGAGCAGAATCCCCTCCCTCACCCTGCTGCCCACGCCGCTTTGGATGCAGCCCAGGACACATTTGGCTTTCTGGGCTGTGAGTGCACATTGCCAGCTCATGCCCAGCCTCTCATTCACCAGCACCCCCAAGTCCTTCTTGGCACGGCTGCTCTCAACATCCCCAACCTGTGCTGGTACCGGGGGTTGCCCCAACCCAGGTGTGGCCCCAGCCCAGGTGTGACACCAACACTTGGTTAAAAATTATGGCATTTGTCTTTAACATCCTCCCAATAGGTAGCTGGCTTTTTTTAAGTGTTCTACCTGTGGCAAAATTTGATTCACATTGCATATGAAGAGGAAATCTGTACATGTTCCACATTCAAAAAGCTGATTGCAGGATGTGAAGTTATTAGTACTGCTTGCAGCTTGGTAGCATCTGGGAGTCTCAGCTGCACAGCAGAGTTCTGTGTACAAGGAGAGGCACAAGCACAGGACAAAAAACAACATGTTTCAGTAAGTTTCAGAGGATGAAAAAATATATGGCAGATGGATATAAGGAAGTGAAATGGAACATTAAAACAAGCTGCAGTCTTAGCATTGTTTGCTGTAGGTTTCACAAAAAAAAAAAAAAGAATTCTAGGCTAGCCGTGCAGAGAATAATAAGGTGCAGCTTTGTGAAAATTTGCTGTTCCCAGAGAAAGCACATCTGGAAGAGGAATTAATGCCACTGCTTCTTTTTTATGCACTGCCTTAGTGGTCAGAACAGCCTCATGGGAAATTCAAGTGCAATTTTCCAGCCTTAGTGGTGTGGAAGTCAGATTGAAGAGGATGCAGAAAATAATTCTGAACAGGAAAAACTCACGATTTTTGAAATGGAAGAGACAAGAAAGAAATACAGTGACAGTTGAAGAGCAGTCTTTTCTAAAATGGGAAAAACATTTGGGTTTATAGTCAGATGAAAGAGGAAGATGAGATTAACCAACAGCAGAGAGTAAGAGTGACTCTCAGGTCACTGTCGTAGGGGGACTTGGGGCAGATCAAGAAGTGGAATTAAAACAAAATATATAGGTAAGTTGTGGAACTCATTGCTTCACAAGACTGTGAAGACTAAAAAGTGGTGCATTTTTGTTCAGTTTTTTTTTTTTTTTTTTTTTTTCCAAAAGAGATTAGACTTTTATGTAAGATTGGTTCATTCATACCTGTTAAACATGTCTAACCCAAAAGAACCTCAGTAAACAATGGTGGGTGTAATTTTTTCTTTTTTGTCACCTGCTTGTTACTTAGATTTCAGATAGAAGTCCTGTGCAAAAAGAGTCACTAAAGATGATGAACATACCAGTCTTCCTAAGATGAAAATACCAGTCTTTCAAGGGCCCTTTTGAAACAACTGGAATGGGTCTGCCTGATCTTTCTGAGAGACTGAAGCCTGCCCAGACTTTGAACTGGTTCTGACAGGACAAAATACATTTCCTTTTCAACCTCTCAGATCTTCCCATGGCCTGATGGAGCTCAGGCATCCAGCTGCTTTTCCCCAGTCACTAAGCTCAGGACTGAAACTGTGAGATTCAGATCACTGTATCAGATCTGCTTTCTCTTCTCTGGGCTGTGCAGTGCCTTGATGTCTCCATTCACTTTTGGCCCTCCTATTAACTTTGTTCTTTTCAGTTGATCAATCATCCTTCCCCACTGCAGATGGGGAAAGGGAAAAAAGAAGAGTCCCAGGGACCAGTAAATTTTGCTGTGAAATACTTACTAGAATAATGTACTACTTTGGAGGAGGAGGGGCAGGATTTTTGGAATTTTTTTTTTGGATGAAGAAATAAGATGGAAAACTGAAAAAGAACATGTAGAGATGAGATGAGATGAAATGCTTCACCTGAGGAAGGAGAAGACAAGGCAAGACAAGAAAAGGAGACAAATAGAGGGATGTGGATCAGCATGCTTCTGGTTCAAGTTCAGCTGTTACTATGAAGTCATTCCACTGTAGTTCTCATTCAGATCAGCATTTATTACTCTGGAAAGTCCAGCATAATTTGAATGAGCTTGGAAAATTAATACCTGTAAAATGTAAGTGACAGGATCTAGGTTACGTGGCAGGGCTTCTGTCACCCTTGTGTATTGCTTCTCTCTGTCTTCTGTAGTCTGACACATGAAATGAAGGATTTATGAAAGTAGAGCAGGACATGTGAAAATATTCTGGTGCCACAGACATATCAGCACCAGCACCAGGAGTAGGGAAAAAAGAAGGGAGAAGGTTAAAGTTTCAATTGAGAGTGTCAATATACTGAATGGGGTGTAAATTTGCCTTACGCCTATACATGGAGGAATACAACATGCATTCAGATACTATTACACTTGAAGTTTCCCTTTTCACTGGAAGCAGTTGAAGACACACGGTGACAAAATCTATGTGGTCTATCTACCTTGTAGCTTCAGAATCCTCCACCAGTTTGTCCTCTGTGCACAGATGGTGTGTGCCTGGGACTGGAACCTCATCCAGACCTCCTCATCATTGAAGCCCTAATGTGGATTTATGATACTGGAGCCACTCAAGGCCCCAGCAAATCAAACCTCAGCGCTTCCTACTCTGTTCCATACTGATGTATGGTAATCACAGAATCACAGAATGGGTCAGGTTGGTCCAACCTCCCTGCTCAAGCAAAGTCGTCCCAGAGCACATGGCACAGGATTGCATCCAGAAGTTTCTTGAATATCTCCGGTGAGACAAACTCCACAGCCTCTCTGGTCAATCTGTTCCAGTGCTTAGTCACCCACAGAGTAAAGAAGTTCTTCCTCATGTTCAGGTGGAACTTCCTGTGCATCATTTTCTGCCCATTGCCTCTTGTCTTATTGCTTGGCACCACTGAGAAGAGCCTGGGTCCATCCTTTTCACACCTTCCCTTGAAATACTTATATATATTGATGAGATGCCCTTTCAGTTGTCTCTTCCAAGCCTGAACAGGCCCAGCTCCCTCTCTTTCATGTCTTTGTAAATCCACATGAGTCAGAACACAATATAGAGGGAATAAAAAACACATTGATGAAATACACCAGTAGGAGTGCAGAGCCCAGGTCCTGTCACCAATGCAAGTAACAGTGCTCAGCATTCTGGAGGACAAGTTTGAAGACCCAGCCACCACCCCCTTATCTCTGACCAATTTTCTCTCCTATGCAGAATGAATAAGAAGTGGGAAGAGAGCTGAGGAGCTGCCTCATCTAGCACAAACACAGAGTTTCATCGTGCTAGGTTGCCATGATGGTTACCTAAAAAGGTCTGCCTCTCAGGCCAAAGGGATACTGCTGGGATTTCCATTATACTCACTGCATTACTGGGCATCCTGAAGAATTGGCAAGAAATAAATAAATAAGAAAATAGACTAATAACAAAGTAATAAATTAGCAGACTGTTTCCATGACAGTGACTGATTTCCTAGACTATATGATATTAATTCACTGCACAGCTATTAGTTTGGGAGGCACAAGGCTGTACATCACTCACATGCTTTCTCTCCCCTTTTTTATTCTTTAGGAGTTGGCTGACTTTGAATTGAAGACTGCAGAGTCACAGTGGCTGTGTGGATGTGCCCCCACAGAGTTCTTTTAATACACTATTTTATTGGGGAAAGGTTCTGCAGATGTAACTTGTCTGTCAATTTTTTTCTAATTATTATTATTACTACAATCTGTGAATGATATCTATGAATTTCTGTGGATTTATGATAACTATGGATTTCTAGATTTTGGCATTGGAAACATGAATGTTGCCTAATGCGCAATTCAGCTCCTCTGAAGTTGCTGAAGGGTTGCATGCTGGTTTGGAAGAACTGCTTGCACACATCACTGTGCAAATTGGTCCTTTGAATGGTTGGCAGTAGAGGTTTTTTGTGATACCCATTGTGTGAAATTGCCTTCCTGGTTTTGGTAAACTCAACAGAAGTCAATAGAACTACTGCAGAGATGAATTTGGACCTTTGTACTTTGTTTATTCCACAAAAGAAAAAAGAAAATATATTGCCTTTATGGAATAAGAAAACATACATAGTATTTACCTGAAAGCTCTCAAAAGCTTTTTCATAAATACATGTCATATTTTCATTCATGTAAATGTGTATTTGTATTTTTACAAAAAACATACTTATTAGTAGCAGAGTTAAATAAGTGTTTTGGATGTACAGTAGGAGTTTCTTAGCTCAAACGTGATTTACCTGATCAGCCATAATGGCTACCGGTATAAACGCATATTTTGTTGTAAGTAAAAATGTATAGTATTAATATTTTTGTAACAGTTTACATTTATATAGCGCCTTTCATCCCAAATACTATAGTGTATTATGCATATGAATAATCCCATTGAACTGGTGTGAATAGTCCATTGAAACCAATGGGACTATTCACACAAGCAAGGCTATTCACATGAATTAGATCTATATAGTCTGGCCTTCATTATATAATGTATCTTTTCTCCACAAAATTGTCACTCACCATACATGTTAGTTTTAAATAAATTAATTGCAGAGGAGATGAAATTGCAAATGCTACTTCTTTCAATATATTTTCAGAAATTTACATATATGAATAAGGGTAAGAGGCCAAATAATTTAATCTGTCTCTCATATATTAACATAATAGTTTAGTGCTGATTTAATATGAAGATTTTTCTTGTTAATGGCTCATGCCAAAACAACTTACTACAAATAAGGAGCTTAATCCCAGAAATTTTTACTTCAGGAAGTAGGTTTTAATCATGTTAAGAATCTTATTTCATTCAGTGGGACTACTCATGAGCTGAGATTCTAGGATCAATATCAAGGCCAGATAAACAAGTGGCTAATATAATTGATTGTTCTTTGGTCCATATTAAGCAATCATTTTACACTGAAACAGCAATTTGAGGAATCAGATTTGGGTGACAAATACTTTTTAGTTCTACTCTTCATTTCTGTGTATTAGAAGTTCTCAGGAAGCAAACTTTTTGTAAGATTTGGGATATGTTATTTTTCAGTTAATCAGCTCTAATTAAAAAACATACCAGCAGTACAATTCCATGAGAGAATACTAGAATTTGGCACTATTTCCAGTGAAGGGATTCTTGCTGTTCTCTGCTGTGCTCCACATTGTTTGTTCCTGCCTTCTCAGCCCACCCTGCCCTATGTCTCTCACACAGTTGTGGAGCCATATATTGATCATGTCAAGGACCGATCTGGCTGAAAAATAAACAACTTTTTTTTTTGGGCCAGTTTAGCTTTTATTCCTGCTATTTGTCTAGATGAAGTCCATGACTGTATAAATAGGTGTTCCAGCACCAGGGAGAGGGTGATGCTCCTCTAAAAGTGCAAAATGGGGTAAGCACTTTCTTCAAAATTGCCCATGAAACTACACCATTAGTGTGCAAGGGCTGACATCATCAGGGACCTGAGCATTGGAAAGGCATTAACATGCAGTGACAGTTGGTTTTCCCTCATACACAAGCAGAATGAAGATATCCCAGGACACAGAGGTAGCAGTGGGGAAATACAGGAGAAAACAGCAACTTAATCATTGTATGGGCTCTTGAGAGGCTCTTATCCAATTCTCTGTACCCAGGACATTCAGGATTAAAATCTGAGAAACTGTGTGGTAAAGTGTAAAGATCAAAAAAGAGGTGCAGCATGGTTCTTGAACCTTGGCAAGGTTCTGGTAGCAGAGGGGCTACAGGGATGACTTCTGTGAGAAGCTGCCAGAAGCTTCTCCCATGTTCAACAGAGCCAATGGAAGATGGAACTGACACTGGCCAATGCTGGGCCTATCAGCAACAGTAGTAGCACTTCTGGGATGATATATTTAAGAAGGGGGGAAAGTTGCTGCACAGTTTAATCCAGAGAGAGAGACACAAGTGAGAATATGTGAGAGCAACATCTCTGCAGACACAAGGGTCAGTGGAAAAGGAGGGAGAGAAGGTGCTGCAGGTGCCAGAGTAGAGATTTCTTTGCAGACCATGGTGCAGACCATGGTGAAACAGGTGTGCCCCTGCAGCCCATGGAGGTCCACAGGGATGCAAAGATTCACTTGCAACCCCCAGAGTAGGTGGATTCCTGAAAGAGAGCGTGACCACATGGAAAGCCCACGTTGGAGCAGGTCCCTGGCAGGACCTGTGGCCCCATGCAGAGAGGAGCCCGTGTGGAGCAGATTTGCTGGCAGGACTTGTGACCCTGCGGGGCACCAACAATGCACCCCATGGAAGGGACCCACTCTCAAGCAGTTTGTGAAGAACCGCAGCCTGTGGGAAGAACTCACATTGGACAAGTTTGTGGAGGGCTGTCTCCTGTGGGAGGAATTCCATGCTGGAGCAGAAGCAGAGTGTAAGGAGTTGTTTCTCTGATAAGGAAGGAGTGTGAGACAACCTGTGATGGACTGTAACGTTCATTCAACCTTGCATTGCCAAGGGGAAGGAGGGAGAGAAAACTGGGGGTGAAGTTAAGCCCATGAAGAAGGGAGGTGTGGAGGGAAGGTTTGTAAGATACAGTCGTATTTCTCATTATCCTACTCCAATTTGATCAGTAGTAAATTCAGTTAACTTGCCTAAGTCTGTTTCGCCTGTGAGAGTAACTGGTGAGTGATTTTTCTCTGCCCTTATCTCAATCCATTAGCCTTTCATTATATGTTCTCTCCCCTGTTTTGCTGAGAGGCAGAGTGATGGAGCAGCTTTGATGGTCACCTGTCACTGAGCCTTGCTGTTGTCAACCCATGACAACAGCAAAATAACTGAGTCATTGGGGATGCAAAATCCTTCAGATCCCCATACTGCCTGATCTGGAGCATTGATCCCATTTTTGTGGAATCTTACATGAAGTGCCAGCACACGGGTTTAGGAAGACAGCCACTTCCTTTTCTTATTTGCCTTTACAGTACAGTGCAATGCAAAATACCTCCAACAGGCACACTGGAGGAGACCCACTCAGAGGGGAGCACACCCTGGCAAATGGGGGACTTCCTTGCAGGTGTGTGAGGTGATTGTGCTTACATTCTTGCTTTACAGCAGGCAGAATGATAATGAGAAAAAAAGAGGAGAGCCCCATTCACCCACCAATTTGGTAAAACCAAACATGTAGAATAATGAAATTATAGAATGGCTTGCGTGGGAAGGGACCTTAAAGATTATCTTGTTCCAACCCCCTCCACCATGTGCAGGGACACCCTCCACTAGATCAGGTTGCTCAAAGCCTCATACAACCTGGCCTTGAACACTTCCACAGATGGAGCATCCACATCTTCTCTGAGCAACCTCTTCCAGTGCCTCACCACTCTCACGGTAAAGAATTGCTTTCTAATATGTAATCTAATCTATCCTCTTTCAGTTTAAAGCCATTCCCCCTGGTCCTACCAGCACATGCCCTTCTCGAAAGCCTCTGTCAAGTCTTCTTGTAGGCTCCCCTTTAGGTACTGGAAGGTCACTCTGGAGCCTTTTGTTCTTCAGGCTGAACAACCCCATCTCTCTCAGCCTGTCCTCGTAGGAGAGGTGCACCAGCCCTCTGAGCATCTTCACAATCCTCCTCTGGACTTGCTCCAGCATGTCCAAGTCCTTCTCATGTTGTGAGCCCCACTGCTCAGTGCAGTACATGCTACTAAACTAGACCCTAACATGTTGAGTCCAGTGAGGAGGCAGGTCTGGAAATGAGCCCTAGATTAGGGTTTGCATGAGCGATCAGTGTGGGCTTCCTGATCTCCAGATTACCCAAGTGTTGGACACACAGCTGGTCAGTAAAGTTAAATTGGATTCTCACACTGGCAGGTGTATCGGTGATACCTTGAAGTCTAAGGAAGTGTGGGCAGTTGGGGATTTAGTTGCTTTTGAGGATCTCAGTTTTTCCTGCTATTGAAGTTAAGCTTTTCAAACAGCTGAGCAATGCTCAAGTCCCTTTGCAGATGAGTTCTAAATTGTTAGAGAAAGTGTATCTTTGAAAGTGTATCTCTTGAAATTTATGTGTGCGTATGCGTGCACGTGTGTGTATATTTAGGTATATATATATTATATTCCATACAAAGCTTCCTTGTTCCCTGGTCTAGAGGTTGTATTATTCCACCTGAAGGAAAGGTCACAGCCATATGAAGCATATGAGACCAAATACTCACTTTTGGGTTTTGTATCCATTATATGAGGTTGTTCATTAGTTTTTAATGTCATAGGGCCAAAACAGTCTTATCCTTTCTCAAAAAACAAAGATCCCCTCAAAGTCATTTAAGAATCTCTGGAGGTCTCATATGAAATCATGGTAAAGGATTTTTTAGCAGAATTTTTAAGAAAGCATATTTAATATTTTGCATTTTTAAGTATTTATTGCAAATACTTCAGATTTTCTATACTTTTAATACTAATGTCATACTTAAAATAAATCACAATGTGTACTTCCTGTGATCTTTTCAGAACGCAATAAAACAGATTGTTTTTAATGGCTGTTCCAGCAATGAAAAATATCTGTGTTAGGTGGAAACAACAAATTGATGCTTTTTCAATTCCTTTTAATGGCATGAGGATCTTTGCAACATGCTGTGAAAAATATTCTCTTAATGATAGGCCTGTGGCACAACTTAAGGAGTCATCAAGAAATAAATGCTTTGCTGTCTGGCTGGCAGCTTGGTGTCCCTTAATTGAAGTATTATAAGATTCTGTGCAGAGTAAAGCCTCCAGGGTTTTGTAGCTAAATGGCACGGACACCTCTGATGAGACATGCAGATGAAGATGTGTCAATACAATCTTCACCAATTTGCTGTAATAGCAGAGACTGATTAATTTTATAACCACGGGTGCTTCTATTAGCTAACCTAAGGAATGATTTAGACTTTATTAAGGAACTTATTTCTATCTTTTTCGAGAGACTTCTGCAGCATAGTTTATCTCCAACTGCTAGACAGAAACACTTTTTCTAATAAGGATTCTAAATTTATTATTTAACAACGGATCATGAGCATAACTCAGTTATGTGCAGATTAGTGGGGGCAAATCTTTGTGACTTGGCAAATCAACTGTACTTAGGTTGGTGTTTCTCAAAAAATAAAGTGGCTTGATATCCTATGCAACTGAAATGGCAGCTCCTGTATACATTTTTAATGTACGAAAAAGGAAATTGAAGCAACTAAATCAAAAGTATGTGGCTCTATATTTTTATCTTTTTTTACTAGACTGTAAAACTATTTTAATATTTTATTATAATTGCTTATGGACATCTAGCATGATTTGGTTGCCCATAATCAACCAACGCTTTATATTTTAGGGCTTTCTTCAATAAAATATGAATTACCACATGGACAATGCATTTCATGATTGCTTAGCACAGTGCTGGCTGTGTAATCATGCTGTACTTTCTCTCAGGAATAAGGAATCCAAAATGACTCCTGTACATTCTAGACACAGCAGACAGTTAGAAAAATGTCATATCCATTTTTTGAGTAGAAAAACCCCCGAACTGATGGCTGTCATCAGTTTCCTTACCCACTCAGCAGAAAAACTGATGCCCATGTTTTTTCCATCGCAGATGCCATCATGCTTCCCACTAGGGAAACTCTATGTCCTGCACTGTACCCTAGTGCTGCCTCCTGACGCAGCACTATGTTCTTATTGCTGAAGGAGAATGTTTGTCCAATGAGTGGAGACAAGCCTCCTTCCTTAGTCTTGCATACTGGAGCATACTGACCTTGTCTTTTTTATTTTTCTGTTGGCTTTGTGCTGTTTTCCAACTAGTCAGCATCATACAAAGTATTAAAGAATTTGCTGTTCACAAAAGTCAAGTTCACACATCTGGAATTATAGCCATCAGCATAGATATTGAGTAACCCACTTCCAGGCCGTGGTCCAAAGTTTCACTCATACACTAATGGCAGAGAAAGCAGTTACTCTTTGCTCATCGTGGTTCCAGGATCTGGATACAATTTAATTCAATCTTGTGCTCCTTTGTTTACAATCTGATTCTGGGATGGTCACTTACTGCATGTTACAAGGTAGGAGAGCTGCACATATAATCTGAGGTTCATATTTTTCCTCTACCAGCAGAAACATGAATGTGGGAGGTTTTCTTTGAATCAGGGATTTTTCCTCCTTCCCCTGTTCCCTACTGGTTTTGTGTTTTGATTTTGCTTTTTTTTTTTTTTGTGAATGTGAGATTCATCATTTTTATACATTCATTTCTCAATTGTGGCTGAATTTATAACCCTATTTCAACATTTATTTGTTTGAAATTTCTTCTTATTACTTGCATCATAATTTCTTTTCTTTGACCAGCTGTTGAAATTTTGAAACAGTAATAAAAAATTCCTCAGTAGTGAGGAATAAATTTTACTTGTTTTTCTGAATATGTGCAACTCACTTTAATAGCAAGATTCTCCAGAATTACAGTATTTCTATACTTCATTCTTACAGACATCTGAAAGTTCAGTCTTCAAAATTACAGGAATCCCTACTTTTTGACTTTTTGACTTGCCTGAGATCTTCTGAAAGTCAAATTATTTCTAACTTTGCCTCTTGTAGGTTCCATATATATTTTCCTCATGTATCTGGTGCAAGCTACATGCCAGCAGTTGTCTGGTCTAGCATGGCAGATCCAAGTGCTTGTCACTGCAGACATGTTCAAAGAAATCATTCTCCAAAGGCTTGTGGGAGCCAAAGGCAGCTTTCTTGTGAAGAACAGAAAAAGCATCCCTTTGGAATTGAAGCAAACATTGGTGATCACCTTTTATCATACTTGCTTTGCTTTTTCTCCCTTCCGTACATCTATAGACTTCATTTTTTTTTCCTCATCTCCAAACTGGGTTCTCTGTCACCCCTGCAATTTCAGAGATGCTGATCAGAAGTGGAGCAGCATGTGAAAAATGTCTGCTTTATGTCAAGCAGGTACATGCCAGCTCTATCTAGTCTGCTTCTCTCGATATTTCTTGTTCCTCTTGCAAAGGAGGCTTGTTCCTCCTGCAAAGATGAGTTAATAGTGCCACTGATTCAGGTTGCATTTGTATCCTACCTACCAATTAGTTTTCCTTCGAGATCTCCATGGGTAGTGAGACTGAGGCTGCTGAGAAGAAGTATTGTGGCATTTACTGAAGATCCATTACCTAGTGCTTGAATTGGTAGCAGAGAGTCACCAGTCAAGTGACATATGACTGACAAATGTCTTTAAAAAGTTTGTGTGTTTCTGTGTGTTTGCATGTACACATTAATTACCTGGAATATGCTTTAAAAATAATTATGTATGGCTAGATCACTTTACAAATTAAAACACTGACCTTTACTTCACATTATAATTGAAGCCGTGCCTCTAGCACCCTGTCCCCTGCATCCTCCTGGAGAGACAGAAAGGAGAGCTAAGCTCAGATGAGTTCTTTGCACCATATTACCCCATCCAGTGAACGTCCCTAACCCTTGAATTGGTGCTGCACCTAACACTGATTGAATCACTAAACACTATTGATTTCAGCTTTCTAGAGAAGCCATTCATACAGCCTAGAGTGTATAAAAGAGCTTCTATTCTCCCTGAAAATGATTTAGTATAAATAGCTAAAATAAATGTCAGTGGGAGATCTGCGAACTTATTAAGCACAGGTAGACCTCTTGATGTGTTGCACATAGATTGAATGTGTATGTGCATAGATTTAAATAACGATACATGTATTTTCAGTCCAAGTTTGGCACAGGACCAGAATGGACCTCAGAGTGAGTGCAAATACCCCAGACAAATTACATAATATGCATCTGCACAGGGAAACCCAGAGCCGAGGCACACCGTGTCTATTAATCCTACCCCAGAGGCTACTAAAGGCTGGAGAATGCATACTCGTAAATACGGACCGTGGCCCCTGCTCACAGAGGTGGTCCCTGGAGACTCGTTTGTACCCACTTTGGCAAGGTGGTTTTGTGTCTTTGAGGGTGACCAGAGCTGGGGAAGAAAATCTGCCTTATGGCTGGAAAGCACTGTCTTGTTTTTGTTCTGCATGGTCGCTCTGCTTTCTTTGGCTGTTTAATTTGGTTGCAGGTTCCTAACAATCCAGGCATGTTTCCAGTGCACCCAGGAGGTTTGTTACTCTCTCTCTCTTCTGTCTTGCTGAAGCATGAGCATGTTGGTGGATGCCAGAAAGCAGGGATCTTGTGCCTTTCCCAGGTTCCATCTCTGCCCACATCTGGGGCATCTGAGCATCTCCTGGTCTTTAAATGAATGTCTTGGTTAAGGTTTTTGGAGGTGAAGCGCAGAAAATACAATACCATGCCAGATACAGGCATTTCAAGTTAACTCTGATTCACAGTCTGCTACAGGCAGTAAAAATCTCTCTATAATCTCTGATAGACTCTGGATCAGGCAAATACTGAGGCACTAACAAAGCATTAAATTTTACATATGTGCACATACACATAGTGTTCATAAAGTGTATACATCTATGCATTGCTTTAAATTTTCATACTACTATAGCATAATGCTAATTTATAGAGTGGATCCATTGCTCTGTTGGATTTTGAAAAATAAAGACAAAATAAATCTTCCCTAAAAATGGACAAGGTTTTTTATGTTACATGTTCTTACAGCATGACAACCACTGAAAGAGCTATTTAGTATGTTACATGGTTTAATAAAAATAACTTGTCTGGCAATGTCTGAAAGCTTTTGCAGCTGCAGGGGTACTTCTTGGAAATAAATTTGTGTTTACACAGGTGCAGCCATATTTAACAAAATTTTTACATGCAATGCAAACAGCTGCCTGTCTGTTTTCTTTGGCAGAGCTCTTTCCAACTGAAACAATTTGTATCAAACATATCTCTCTGTGATACCTATATAAACAACAGACAAAATTCCTGTGAAAGGAAAAGGTTTTCAAGAATGCACTTTTTAGATAAACTGGAAAGCAGAAGCACCTTGATTAGAAAAGCTTGTCCCTTCATGAAATATTTTGCATTTGAGAAGAGCTCAGGAGTCTACCACGGAAGTATTAAGCACTCTGTAGAAAACTGAGTTTTATCATGTTAAAGTCAAGCTGAAGGATTCTATGTTCAGTAAAAGATGCTTGGCAAATTGGATATTTTCCTTAGCAAGAGCACTGCCACTACTGATGTACATTCTATTATTCAACTTTTGTAATATTTTTATATAGAATGAAGTATTTCCCAAAATATTTAGTCGTAAGTCAACTTTCATTTTTGACTATACTTTAAATATTTTGTTATAACTTTTTTCCATTGTATGAAATTCTTGTTCATTCAGAAAACTGCAATCTACAGAAGTGTTAGTAACCCTGCACTTTTCACTTCTTTGCAAATACTCATCCTTTTGAAAGGCTGCCCTATTGCCAGCTTGCTTTCTTTTTGTCAAAATTCTGTAGGTTAGAAGTCTGTGGATTTTAAATCGTTGTCTGGAATTTGGGTTTCAAAGACACCTTCCTCAGCCTTCCCTGTTCCCAACCAAAACAGTGACTAGCAAAGAAAGATTTCTTCACTTAATTTATCTTGATGTTCACAATTTCTTCCACTATTTGTTAGTGTAAAAATGTTTTCTGTTTAATTTGCAGCAAAAAATGTTAATGTTAATGTATGCTGCTATTGATTCAAATTGTATTCAAATATTATTGAACATATATACAAAATACAATTCTAACATTAAATGTCAGTTTAATTATTTCAGCACTGATGAGGAATAATTTTCTGTTCACAGAAGAAGAGCAAACTTTCCAACAACATTATCTTCTCATGAGTTTTTTTTTTGTTCTTTGTAACCATGCAGTATAGCTGGTGAACCCATGCATGTGATATACTTGATGAGTCCTTTTACTTTATCAGAGAGTGATGTGGAGAAGCTAACAATGCTTCACTACAACAGAAACCTTGTGTCTAGATAAAGATTTTAATAAATTATATATTTGTGTAACTCCACTGGCTTGAACAGAGAATCCAGGGGGCTTTGTGCTGTACTTGCATTTGTGTGGAGCTGACACAGCTTTTGAGTGCTCAGAATGACAAATCTTTGTTAGCATTGCTGCAGCTTCGCAGAAAGCCCTTCATGAAATGCAGTTTAGCCTCCCAGTGCCACGGGGGCTTGTCACACTCTCTCCCAGGCAGTGTGCTGGAAGCATATTTTTAGTGAGGTCACTTGTTTGTTCTTTCCCTGTGAATTTGCCCCTCAGTATAAATACAGTGCAACAAATGACCTTTCCTTAAGCCTATTCTACACACAATATGTTCACATATCTCCACAAGATGTATTTACATATACCTATTCTATCCCTATACCCCTATATAGAATGAGGCAGTACTTCACCACTGCTTGGAATTACGGCCACAGAAGAAGATTCTGTGATTGTATCTTTTCTACACTTTCTGAATTATTCTGACCTTCTGTTTGAACTTCAATCTGATGAGCTGAGAACCCAGAAGACATATCAAAGGAAGTTGTGCTCTGTGTGTAAAGGCTGCTTTATTTTTATATGTCTACATTAGCTGTGAGAACTAGCTAGAAAAAGAAAATTATTTTTTGGTGTTTAACTTCTCTTTCCCATCTAAATAACATTTAAATCATAATTTGTTTCTAGGTTTAAGAAACATGCTTCTATCATCAGGCATGCCCACACATTGGTAATTGTGTAAGCTTTGTGGTTTTTTGAGCAATAGGTTTATTAAGGGAATGAGGACTCCACATATCCTTTAAGCTCTTAAATTTTCAGACTGAAAGATTTCACTCCAATGTTTTTAGCTGAGCTGGACTCTAGGCTAAATTAGGAACACTACTCACTGACAACCAAGGAGCTGGAAAATCCAGTATGGAAGTTCGTGATAACAATCTTTTTCCTAATAAGTGAACACTTAGATGGAAGGGGATACTACATTCAACTGAAAGAAATAAAAAACATTAATAAAAAGGGGATGGAGAAAATTTCACCTTGATGGAGAAAATTTTTTTGCAAATTAGCTTGGGATCATATGCTCAAGAGCAATGATTTCACCAGAAACAGAGCTGAGCCTGGGACTGCTAACCAGAAGTGTTGAAAATTGTAGTCCTTTGCTTCAGTAAGTACAAAGCAGTGGTTCTTACTGCAGCTGAAGATTCTTTTAAGCAAGTCGCCTGACTGACTGCTGCACCCTAACACCTTTATAAACAATCCATTCCTGTATCTCTGGAAAACCCTAACTTACTTTCCACCAAAATTCCCTCTCCAAGTGCATGACCACCACCTCTCTGTTCAATCTCAGCTTAAAAAAGTATTTACAGCAACATGTAATGGTATTAAGTATATGACGAATGGTGTTAAGTCTATGAAGAAGCCTCCCAAGCCTATTAAGAACCTCCTAGACAAAAAAATTCTTTACAGAATTATTATTATTTGTTTCAGTGATTTCTTCATTTAAGCTACTTTAGATATACCTTATCTAAACCACGGCTAAGACTTGTGTTTTTTCCTATATGGGCTGTTATTTTTCTATGCTGTCTCTATGTGATATAGGCCAGGTTTGTAGGAACCCTGAAAGATGAAGTGAAATGCTGCAGAAGCCAAATCCTTAGACTTGGATCTGACTGTGAGCAAGCACAAAGAAGCTGAGGATGTACTTTAAAGGGATAGCCATGCTTTTAAAGTTTTAGTCACACACGGTCCCTGAGAAAATAATTTCTTTTACATAGATAGTCTAATGAAGACTTGCTACTGGGATTCTCCCCTTGAAAGGAATTCTAGGGCAACAACCCTGAAAATAAAGACTAAAACCCGCAATCAGTAGGGCTAACTGTAAGTTTAGCAAGGCTGGAATAATGTGGAGATACAATAAATCAGGCACTAATATTAAAAAGATAATAATAAAAGCTATCTCAAACCAATCAGATAACTATGTTAAAGATGAATATGAGCTCAGCTATGAGGCTTAACTGCATTCTTTGGTATAAATTGTATCTTGAGTTATGTCTCCAGAACAAAGACCTGTACTGCCCTGTAGCGGGCGATGGATGAGGGAGCTTTATTCATTCCTTTATCATTAGCTTATAAATCACCCCTCTTCCCTTTCCTGCTTTCATCTTGCTTCCTCTCCTTGAAGATCCAGCATTAATTTAGGTCATGCTCCTTTGTGACTGCCCCAAGAAACTCCATCTATATCTGTGCTTTAGCACCTAGGTTGGACATCGTGGCGGAGCAGCCCGGACAGGACTCCTGGAACACACAGTTCCTTTGCAGACAGATAGCTCACCCTGCAATCCAAGTTCCTCTCAGTTTCCCTCAGCACTCCTGCATGCTAGGTGCTGACTGACATGTGCCAAAACTGGATGGGAGAATGTACTAACAATAAATACTACAGACAGCCCTGGCCATCATTATGTCATGAACATATTTTGCCATTGTCACCCTGCTCAGCTTCCTGGCACTGTGCTCCATCAGTTCAAAGTTATTTTGAAGACAGTGCAATATTTTAATTTTGCTAGAGCTAAGGACTTATATAAATCCCAGATTTATATCAAAATCCATGATTTATATCAATCTTTGCTTTCTATCAAAAGTGCTTAGGTCTCAGAACTCTCCAAAGGACTTTGGTGATTTTCATAAGAATGTTATATCATATCACAAAGACAATTAAGAAATAATAATGTGGGTTTTTTTAAATAAATTGGTTTTTAAAAGAGTACTGACCAGGAAAATACTGGAGTTTTTTACTTCATTCTTGGCTGTCTCTCAAAAGAGTGAGAAGCAAAAAAATCTAACACCTTTTTTTTTAATCCTCTCTGTATGTTTTACGGTGAGAATAAAGATTACTATTCAGCACATGGCAACATCTAAAGTTCAGGTTGGTGATAAAAAAAGACCTGTATCCGAGGACTTTAATCTGAAGTCCTGCAAAGCAAAAGCCCTTCAATAGCAAGACAAAGTCTGTTTGCTAAACATTATAATCTCATTGGTCAAGCGCTTCTTGGTTGTTCAAAACTCTTGAGAAATCTGACATGTTTCATTCCTGAAGGTGTTCAACGCTGTTCTCCTGAGCACAGAATTTATTTGGCTTGGTAATCAGCAGGTGTTTTAGCAAAAGCAGACTTTTTAAGGAGCATTTGACCGTACTTGTCCTTACTCTGGATAGAGTCACATAGTTTGATGACAGGCACAACCCTGTCAGCATTCCAGTCAATCAACTTTAGAGCACAAGCTGATGACTACAGTTACAAGCCTCTGTTGCCATCATCTTTTATTATGTAACCAAAGTTATATTACTGCATCCCCGGTCTGCCTGTGATCACTCTGCCACTTCATTGTTCTGGCCTTTTCTGTTTGAAACAGATGTTTAAAAACATTTGAATAAGATATTTTAGTTTGTGGACTTCTTGTCATCATCCTGCAAATTTACAACAGTCAGCAATGTAAACATGTACTTGACAAACTCCAGCAGCTTGTAGACTTCAGAGTTCATCCACTCATTTCAGCAAGGCAGATGTTTCATTTTAATACTCTTCATACTATAGATTAGGATTATGCTTTTTCTTTCTTTTGCTTTCTTTATTTCTCTCTTTGAAAAGGGAATAAACCTGACATGCTACTAATGTCATTTCACACTGCGGGCCAGATGGCGAAAAATGCAAAGGCTGCAACTCTGTTTATGTATGGGGAAAAAAGGAATTTTGTTTCTGAAAGACTTTCAGCTCAATCATTTGTTACTTTAAACTAAACACTAGATGATGAATAAAGTAGGACTATCTGAACTTCAAAAAGGTCCTTGAGATTAAGTGCTTAACAATGTAATGCATCTGGAGGAAGAGTATTACATTATTCCTGCTTGCTGCATTGGAAAGATGTTGGGAATGTTTTCACTATAGTGGCTGCCTACGAGCAGGGTGCTTGAAGACAACATTTGGCAGTGCCTTGGAAATTTCTGGAGATATAAATCATATTTCCATCACTTTTTATTATTATTAGTGAAAGATGGTACTTGAACAGACTGTCTGTGCTAAAATAGCTTGTTTTATCTGCCATTTCAAAGCAACAAAATTGTGTATTTACCAAGAATTGTGTAAAATGTTTGCACAGAAATTCAGCATTATTCCAGGTAATTTTAGGCTCTGAAACTTAGGGATGGGAAAGTTTTCACCCAGCAGGTTTCTCCTGATTTGCAGATTGTCATAGAATTAATCTAAAATTTGTGATTCTACATGATTTTTAGCGAAAGGCTGAGAAAACTAACTGTGCTTTGATTTGCTTTAAAGCAAATGTTTCAGAAGGGATCTCAGTTTGGAGATCAAACTGTTTTGCTTTGTTTTCCCACCCCATTTGTGTGGTGCAATTGTAGCATATCATAAATGTTGCAGTCCAGTTGCCTCATTCTGGTGTTTGGATGGACAGGGTGGTATTTTCAATGAAATACCATTACTCTTCAAAAATAGAAGTGGTACTCATGCATCACTGAATGCTCCACTTTGCCAGAGAAATTCAACCCTCAGAAAATGGTACAAAGGGAAACAAATCCCAGGTGCAGAATCATATTCAATTTTAAATTTTTACATTTAGGACAAAGTATTTCAGTTCTTAAGTTTTTACTTGTTTTTTATTAAAATAGTGGGGAGGGTTTGTTGTTTGGAGTTTTTGTTTCTTTGTTTTGGTTTTTTTTGGTTGGTTGGGTGCGTGACTGTGTTTTGTTTGTTTGTTTGTTTTTTCTATGGGGAAGTATACTGCCCCAGCTATCCTCAGTAATTTCCAAACAAACATGAGGAGATATTTTGTTCCTCTGTTTCATGAGGTTTTTTCGTTAGTTTGCCTGTTGTTGTGTCATCATAGTCTCTGTATGACACCAGGTTGTGTCTGGAAGAAAAAAACTCCTATGTAGCTTTCTTCAAATGAGTTATGTCAGATTCTTAGAGGAAGGAATTAACTATGTAAAGGGGAACAACCTTTTGAGATTAAAATTGCCTGGATGAACCCAAGAAAAACTCAAATAGAAGAGCATTGACCATCCTGTGACCTCACAAAATTGCTTCCTTCACTCTTGGCTGAACACAGTGATGATATATCACAGTATGCATGAGAATCTGCCGGGATGTGTTAGTATATTAGGCCCTGGTTAAGAAAGAAAGGCAAAGATAGGGTAGGCACAGGCTGCATCTTTCCCTGGAACATTTTCCTGTGCTGTGCTACCCACATGAGTATCTTCCAGCACCAAAGTGGTCAGAAATAAAGGGAAAATATTAAAGAACTCTTAAAGTAAGTTCTCGGCAGTATTTTTGACAGTTCTACTGATTACAGTAGAAGGTAGCATCAAAGGAAATTAGTATAAGTCTTTGGTTAAGTCAGGTAAATAAATGAATTAAAAATGTAACTTCAGGTGTGTGTTGACAAGATGAGACTTGAATTTAGGATATTATCAAATAATACAAACTGTGTCTATTGTGGACGTAGGCCTAAAGGTCATGGTCATAATAACAAAACACTCCTATTACTTAAGAAATCTATTCTGTCCAGATATTAATATACAAGATATAAAAAACTCCCCTTATTTTAATGCTGTTTATATTCTTGTCATTCAAAATGTAGATTACAATTTTTAAGCATGATGTAGATCAGAAGTAGATGAGGACTGAAAGCTCCGACTGAACCTCATCAAATGCTTGCATTGTTTGAATGTGTCTGGATCTAATCTGTCCTAATACTTTTTTGATTTTTGGCCAAATCCACATTAAAAGAGAGACTTACTTATCATTCTAGATACAATGAACTTTTAATGTGACTGACCTCACAGTTTTTCCAGCATTCATACTGCTAGAAATTTCTGAAGAATAATTTATCATAAAAGTTTTCCCCTATTGCAAACTACCATATCATATTGTAGACTCTAACATTGTTATAGTCTCCAGTTTACACACAAACTCCAGTCTACATTCAAACAAGATTCAAGTGTGTGCTGAACTGAGCATGGCTAAAAGTTTTTAAATGTCTGAAATACAGTTTTGAATAAATCTACTGTCAGTCTTCTTTTGGTCTTTTCATTAAGTCTATCAAAACTGAAATGGAGGTATTTTGATACATAAAGACTCCCTTACAGAAACAACACTCTGCAGTGTGAGTAGAAAAATCCTATAAAATCTTTTTGTGTTGCTTAATTAAAAGATGATGGGCAGAAGGGATAATAGGTTGTTTCTCAAATTCTAATGAATTTTATCATGATTACCAAATGTCTGTATTTGCAAAAGAACAGCAGTTCATAAATATCAAATTTGTGCTATTATTAATATGCAGAATGTGCCAGTTTTTATCAATATAGGAATCTAGTAATTATCACTAAAGCCATTAATTAAAATTAAGAAGTAGCTAAATATGGAATAGGAATGCCACTTACTTCTTAACATCCAAAGAGCAGAAATATCTACCTATTATCCTTTTCAGGCATCTGACACTATGACAATGGAATAGAAGGTTGTCACGGCATAATAGTCCCCAGCTGCTGGGTGGATGTGAGCCGAAACCGAGGCATTTATCAAAAACAAACACCGGGGGAAGCTGGGAGACATTCATCCTGGGACAGCACTCTGTTAAATCAACGGTATTTCTGTTCCAGCGGGTGACTGATGGGTGTGCTCCGTCTAACGGACCACAATGGTCCTGGTCCCACACCTCAGGGAGCCACATGGTGAACATCCAGGGAAAGCAGACACCCTCACACCCTGCCCTGTCAGAACAGAGCCTCCGTGGGTGATTTGTGAGGTGTCACAGCATGTCACCCCTCTGTCACTCTCTGCCTCTTGGGTGCTTGGAGGACTGTGCACAGCAGGGCTGACACCCATGAGTGTGAGCAGCCCGAAGGGTGGGGATGACCCACCACCAAGCATCCCTACTTTCTCCATCATTGCATTGGTAAAATCGTCTGGGAGGGAGCGAGGCAGGCAGGAGGAGGTCTGACAGTGCAGGCATGAGGGTGGGAGGTGATCAGAGAACAGTGGAGGCTTGGGGAAGAGAAAGGGACTGTGCTTTCAGTTGCCCCAGTGAAAATCTGGTGTAGCAGGAGCCAGGCAGAAGAGCCGGAGGCTCTGCATGGAACCACAGCTGCACAGCCGGGCGGGCGCTTAGTGCACACCTCCATGAAAGCAGCCATCAAACCCCCATGGACTGCTCACTGCAAGCCAAATGAAGTCTGTGAGAAGGGGTGTTGCTGGAAGAGGCTATAGCCATGCTTATCAAGACATTAGTACTCGCTTGCAAGCTTCCTCTGCACTGGACACAAACGATTTTGAGGCAGACCCAGTCTGCCAAGGCAGTGAAGGAGAAGGTGAAAAGGGTACATCTTTGTGAGGCAAATACCAGTTACCTCTGTTTCATAAGAGGCTTTCTGCTCTCCTGGCATTGTGTTATATATATCTTCAGCCTCACTCGCTGCCCCCTCCTGTGTAAAATTTACACAAGCATTGAAAGATTGTGGAATACCCAAGGAAATAATTTTTCAGTCGATTGAGTTCTTAATGGAAAAACCTCCCTGAATGCTATCTTACAAATTAGAAGATCCCCTGCTTTCTAAATAGTTCAATTGAAATCAGCTTTTGTATTTATCCTTCAGGTCATTCAGGCTCAAATGTTGTTAGCTCTGAGTCAAAAAGTCAGATTTTTAAAGGGAAAATGTCAAGTCCTTTTAGGCTTCAACTGACCTTTTAAACCAGATTAGGGATTTGAAGCATTACACATGGATTTCTACATTTTATATCACAGTATTTAACAAATGATCAAATACAACTCCCAAGAATACTATTTTTACAAGCTTGACATTTCAGGCCTTAAAGGATGTTGCTGGTCTTTCTTTTACATAAAATTACCCTGGAGAAATTCAGCCTGTTTTCTGTTCCTTCTTTTCTCTTTCATAAGAGGGAAAGTTCTGTGCATTTCATTCCGTGCTGTTGTTCTCTCTCTGGCATTGCAAGCAAGAAAATATCATGATGAAATCCTTGAGATATGCTCAAAGTGATTGCTACAATAAATTCACTCGGTGGGTGTCACATATGGTTAGAGCACAAATCAGGCAATTATAGATGCCAACAGGGCCCTAGGAATAGATCTGACCTTACTTTCGTGCCTGGACTGACAGATAATGCCACTAAAAATCCACTAAATCTCCCAAGGTGGAAATAATAGAAACCCTCATTTGGTTCCAAGTGCTTTCCTCACACAGGTAGGACAAAGGAAATGGATGCTAGAGTGGGATCATGGATGTGTGAGAGGACACTCATAAACTGAAGGAACAATCTTGATTCAGTGCTCAGAGATTGCCAACACATTGGAAACAAGTGGAGCTGCTGTGGTCTGGAACGGGTCTCTGTCAGTCTGACATCCCATGAGCTGGTCTGGTGCTGCATGATGGTGATACCTGTGGAGGGGATGGAGGCAAGGTAAATTCCTGCCTGTTTTCTGTCAAGGGGTGGAGATCCTAGTTCAGAGGTATCATGTCAGAGGACTCAGCTCTGCCCCTGTTTTCTGAGGGTGGCCCATTAAGTGCTAATCGTGGTACTGGAGTTTTCAGATGGACCATTTCTCTGATCATAGTTGGAAAGAGACCAGAAAATGTTGTCACATGGACCAACTAGGCGTCAGACAGGGGGTTCAGATTTAAAAGGCTCTACATTGAACCACCAGCTATGTTTGTAGTGGAGATAAATTTTGTCATTTAGGCACATGGGTTTTGTTTGTTTGGGTTTTTTTTTTCCATACCAGACCAAGACCTGCAGGTTCCCTGACAAGTTTTCCTGGGAGTTTCAAAATCATGTCTGAAGTCAGTATTATTATGGAATGTAGAGGACATCTCAAGGCTTTTCACATAGTCCCATTTTTGTTCAAGATCTCTTCCCAGTGACTTGACTCCCACACAAACACAATGCAACATTCTGCTGCACACTGCAGTCCAAAGGGGTTAAACCACAAGTGTTTGTTACCAGTCCAGCATTCTCCATTCCTTGATAAACAAAAGGTGTTAAAAGAGTAAATTTATAGAAAATGAGCAGAGACTGTCTTCAAGTTTCAGTCCTGTTCTGATAGCATTTAACACTAGAGGGTTTGTATGTTATTTGCCTAATGGGCGGTTACTGTGCACACCACAGTACCTGTATGGGTGTGGATAAATAGAGGCTTGCAATATCTACACATTTTAAGTAAGTGCAGAGTTTACCTTCTGAAACAAAATTCCAGAGTTTCAACTGCGCAAGTTGTTGTGTTGGAAAGCACTCAAGAGGTAAGTCTTGTTATAACCAAAGATAGTGCTGACTTTGAGTCTCTTCTGGTAACTACTAACTATAAACACCATCCAAGTGTGTACCTCTGCATGCTTTGATACTTTCTGCATTGTGATATTCGTACTGTCTTTATAGGATCAGAATAACTCACTTCCCCAGGTCCTGCATCTGAAGGGAAAACACAACAGAAGCAATCAGCAGCTCTGTGACTGGAATACAAAATTATTGTAGTCTGAAACTAACATATAATTGGTTAGAGCAATTATTTACAGTCCTTAATGTTAGTTTTGCTGGTGATTTCACTATTTTCAGCTCTTCTAACTGATTGGTTTAGAATTCCAAGCTATTCAAAATTATATTTATAACACAGAAAAAACATTCATAGCTTATAGCCAGATGTAGAAAGTCAAGACAACACCTAATGATAAAATTACCAAAGACATCTGACAGATGCCATTTTGTGGTGCTATTGTTTTTTCTAAAATAAAATAAGCAGCTATGCAGCTGTTTTAAAATATTTGTCAGACTTTATCAAAATCATTTACCTATCACCATATACTCGTTCCTTGTAATGGAAAATACCTGTAGTATGACAAGAAGATGAGGTTAATCTGAAGCAAATCAACATGATAGTTTTCCATTATTGAAACTCAAACAGGCTCTTCAACAAGGGATGACACAGAATAACAATGCTGCTGCTGTTACACAAACATGGATTCACAGAACAAAGTATTTTGAGATATGGTTTTCTTCTAATTTGGCAACAGTTTATAATGAAAACTAGGCTATTCAGTTAAAGCTCAGTAAGGCAAGCACTTTTGAAATAGCATGTTCTCCTTGAAGCTTCTGCTTTGCGCAAGTTTATCTCCTTTCCTTCCACCAAAGGGTCCTTTCATCTCTTTAGTCATTATTAGAAAGAATTAATAGAAGCTTATCAGAAACGTTTGGATTTATCATGTGCTCCAGTGTTAATGGGGAGTACCTGGTCTCTGATGCAAAAGTTATATCTACTTAATTTACAAATTTTATAGGATAGATCTTCTAGTCATCTGGTTTTGCTTTGGAAGCAGTTATACATGGAGCCTTGTTGGACCCTCCATCTGACTACAGGCACTTTTGTTCATGCAAATCAGCTCTGCATTAACAATCAGATGTTTGTTTGAGTTACACTGAATTTGTTACAAGAAAAAGCTCCTAAAAAAGCGGGATATTACTCCTAGTTCCCATTCAGTGTTCAGGACTTCCTTTCTCCATTAACCAGATGTGGCAAGAAAACAACACCACAAAACTGAAATGGCTAGTTACTAATGATAACGTAATGGTTATCACACCGCACTTTATCTTCAATTTCCAATTATTTGATTTATTTTCAATCAACATCCTGTCACAACAGAGCTGAACAATGCCTTAGGATTTTAGCTTCTGTATTTTTCATGTATCTGTAATCCTGTAATTCTTTAGGGTATAACTCTAGATTCCATATACAGTGCTTACTACTGTTCTCCCATTTTAGTCAGACAACACAATTCCTCTCTAGCCTGAAACTCAAGGACACCTTACTGTCTCAAACCCTGAGATATGTAAACAACAGTGAATTTAGGGGGGCAAACTTGGGGTAAATGACTTCCTTACCTGAAGCTGTAATTAGAGGATTAACCCCCAATATGCAAATGAACAAAACTTATTAAGCATGGAAAACCCGTGACCAGTTGTCCATTTTGGGTGTAACCCCTGGGTGGGCTGTGACTGCCCTAAATGTACCTGAAGGCCCTTCAATAAATATAACTGCTTTTTATTCTCTTAATTTTGTCTAGCCTGTGTTTTAGGTAGCTCGGTAAGGCATCATCTATAGTAGGTGACATGAGTCTATGAATTTTGCAAAGCTTAAGGGGCATCATTTTTTCAGTTACCAAGTAGGAATCCAGTCAATTCAAAACACAAAGTCGAGGGTGGAGAAGAACGTTTGATAATCTTAAAACTCCTATAGTTTTGGAAATTGTTGTTTGCTTGGTTTAAAAAAATTCGAGAGCCTCAGCTCTTGCTTCAGAGAATCTGTTTTGTCTCTTAAGTGTGCTGCGGGAATAGTTTTCAGCAAATTAGTCCAGGATCAGCCTGACTAATGAGGAATTCAAATGAGTTTCTAAAGCAAATGTATCACTGAACTGTACTGGTAGAGCTCCTGGTAATCAGTGAGCCATGATTCTGTCTTTACCATGCAACAAGGTGTGATGCAGAGGTTTCTGAATTCGTGCCAAATGCAATAGTAGTCCTGGGACCATGTCAGTGTGCTGAAGCCTCCTGTAGGATTTCTGATTTGTTATCTCAACTGCTATCTGTGCTCAATAACAGCATGGACCAGGCTGGGAGGGTGTCTTTGACACAGAACTCCTTCCACTCTGTCACATACTGATTTCTAAAAATATAGTTCAACAGTTCACAATTGGTGTTTTGCCTCATTCTTCCTCTTTTTTCTGATTACCCCAGTATGACAAGTTGTTAGTCTTTGTCCACTTCAAGAGCATCATCAGAAGCATCTGAGGTGCTATGTTCTGCATGAATCCTGCCCTTTTTTTGGGAACATGTGACTGGAATGGCAACTGGGACTTGAGGGGCTGGTAAATACTCAGGACTTAAGACAGCCAAGAGAGAAAGAGATAAGCTGCATATAAATTAGAATTGTTTCCTTTTCTAATGCAGAGGATGTTCCTGTGGTCTTATATCAGCAGAAAGGCAGATACCATGCTTTCAGAAGCACGTGGTTGCCTTGCTCCCATTTATCATCTGCCTTTACCAGACTAAATTAGCCAGAACAGGAAGATCTGATAACTGTTCTCTGGGGTTCAGTCTGGTTTACCACTACATGGACTCAGTTTTCACATCTCTGTGTACATGCTCTCTCCCTTCTAAGTCACTTCGTCTTTCTGGTCTCTCACTTTTCCTCTGCTTTGTGCTAAAGCAGCCTGTTTCCTTTACTCAAACTCCTGCTCATTCCACACACTTCAGCCAGCAGCTCAGTGCTTCACTTCTGTGTCTGAGGTTTGCGTTGAGTTTGCCTCACCATCCATGGGTTTGAACATGAAACTTCTTTTTTTTTTTTGCCTGAGAATACTTTCCCTTGCCCTTCGCTTCCAGGCAAAAAGGCTTTTCTTTGGTAACTATTACTTTACATTTATATTGGGTCTATCTCCTCAGAGCACCCCAAAGCACTTTGCATACTCTGCAGGAATCAGTGGAGGGTGAATGCATGGGGGCTCTCTTGTTATTTCTGTATTCTTAGTTACAGCACTCTGTGTCATAGAAACTGACTTGGTGACTGACAAGGTTAATTCTGCTTTGCCTAATTAATTCCAGTAGAAAAACCATGAAAAGTACAGTTTAAGTGCATAGAATTTTAGAGGCAATATCAAGCACACTTCCTTCACTGTTTTAATCTTACTCTAAGGGAATATATGAGAAGTATAGTTGATAGGAAAGAATATTTACATAATTTAGATTACTCCAGAGCACTTCATTATAATACCTAGAAAGAGTGGAAAGAACACACATTTTGGAGATGGCTGTCTAGGCAGTAGAACCATCCTTATCCAATGATGCAAATCAATCCTTTCAGAAGTCAAGGAGACCAGGGTTTGGGTGGTGTTCATCAGAAAAGTATGACATACATGAGAAAGGAAATATGATTTTACAATTCCAAGTACATGAATCTGTTATATTTCAGCCTTTCATTAAAAAAGCCACAAACAATGGATGCAAAGTAAGATGCTGCTCGCATTGCTTAATCAAAAAACACATATTGGTATAACTGTCATCTTACAAGAACAAAATATAATCACATATTTGAAGACTTTACAACCTTGAAACAGCAGTTGTTTCCATGCTTATGTCAGCATAGAGGAGGGAGTATGATCATGTCTAATTTTAAGAGATCAATACTTCACAGCCATCAAGGAATAGATAAATACAGCAGTCAATTCAACAAGCAATATGGTATAATAACTTTTATTTTGAAGGTAACTTTTGGAAGGGTAGCACACAACTGATAGCAAGGAGATTCCATGTGGAAAGTGAAGGCAGAGCAATCATAGGCTATGAACAGTGTATGTTTGCATTAAACGTGTGCTTCCAGTTGACTGACCCACTGATTTCAAACAACTTCATAAAAGGACTTGGGTTTTGACCAATGCACTGCATTTTCCTTATCAGTCCCTATGATACAGCACATCAGCACATCCATCTGTTCTGCTCTGGGAACTCACAAATGTACAGCAGACACGAGTGGGTCCCTGCTTGTCACGGTCTGTGCTGCTGTCCTCAGGCTCCTCACTGCCTGGTTAGCATGCGAGATGCCTCCTTCACAGAGGATCACAGAACAGGTCAGATTGAAAATGTCAGCCATGCCACTGACAGTGGAAGCAATACTGCTTACAGCATGGGGTTAGGCAATTTTTCTTTCATCTGTTCAAAGTGTGGTGAATAAAAACCTGTTCATTCTCCAGAGGAAGGGGCTTTAGGAAAGTCACACTCCTGGCATGAGCATTTCAATCAAAGGTCCTCTTCTTTCCAAAATGCCTCTTGTTAGTGCTTGCTGAATCCATGAAAATTCCTCTTTTAGCTGGAGCTGCTGTAAAATAAGTTCTACTTTTACACAGAATGCCATGGGCTTATTGACTACAGTGGTCTCAGCAATTCAGAATGTACTCAGTTTGACAAAGCTTGTGCCTAGCAGGTCCCCGGCCTCGTGGAGATTGGTATCTCTTCATAGCTGGTTCTATCATCCATAAGGCAGAGCAGCCATGTGACAGAAATTAAGATTGGCAAGAAATCAGGTGGTTCAATGCATCGTACTTTGTTACAATAGAAGACCATTCCATGAGGTACATTGCATGGTGGTGATATTTTGTGGAAGATGACAGAGTCTGACCTAACAGTTTCTGCCTAGAGTTACATTCAGTTAACTCCATTGCTGGTGATGATGATTGCAAGTTCAGTGAGCTCTGCACCTCAGATGCCTGAGAAATTCAAGATAAACAAGAGTCACTTTGACAGGAAAAACCGTGACCACTTCTTCCCTGTTGACTAAAAGTCTTTTCACCAGGATGCACCTGAAATCCCTTTTTGAAAGTCTTATTCCCTGTACAACCAGGAATAAAGGCTGTTGTTGTACTACTTATAAGAGACCTCTGACCATCTATCATGGTCTTTTGATAGTGTCCCAGTTGTGCTTGTCTAGAAGGAAAGCTAATTCTTACTGCATCCCAAAACACATCATCATAAAAAAAGAGTATTATTGTTTTTAGCTAGCGATAGCGCTAGAAAGAAAATTAATGGAAGGTCTGTTTATGTAATCTCATTCTTTGGTCTGTATTTGTAAGGGGATTATTAAACAACTCTTCCACAGTTGATGTGGCCTAGAAGAGAGCTACTTCTTTTCAGTTTATCCAACAATCCTAAATGCTCCAGCATTTCATCAATAACACTGTCAGGGATAGAAGTTACGATCATTCATTTTGATAACTTTATTTTTCTGAATCTGAACTTCTTTCTGACTAGCATACCCCTATGTTGTTAAAGCATTTCAGAAAAAAAAAATCCAGGTGTTTGATAAAAATACAGTGGAGCTCCTCTTCTATGTCATCCTCTCCAATGATTGCAGTATGGAGACAAAAAAACTTCATACCTTCATGACATGGGCAGCTTTTTAAGTATTTACAAGTATCTTGATTTTGATTTCACTAAGGTTCCTCAAGGCAATTCAGCAAAGATTTTTCAAAAGCAGTACTTCACTATTCTTAAAACAACAAAATTAACTGGATAAATGAGTCCATGTCTTCCTTTGACCAGTTTAAAGAGCTTTCATTATCTTTCTGTGTCCAGATTGAACACAACACTTCTTTGTAAAGATGAATACATAGAATTATAGAATTGGACCTGACCTTTTGCAGCACAAGAGTCCCAAAATGAACACTGTTTGTTCACATTCAGTTCTCACAGAGAAAAATAAAGTGAAAATAGCAAGGAACTTCAAGCACCAAGGAGGCCTTCAGGCAATGGCATAGTCATTTGGAAGGTGAACAATGTCTGATTCAGGTTTTCATAAGGCTTAAGAATCTCAAAAACCTCCAAAAAACCTTGATGTAATACCACATTCAAGGGTCCTTTTTCCTCTCTAGGTTCAGTTTCACAGTAAGTGTAACCATGGTCTGAGAACATTAGTCCAAGTGCACTAGTCTATGAATACCAGTATATCCACCCAAGGTTTCAACAGCTTGTAATTGTTGTACAATCCTCCCATTGCATGATCTGCCATGTGCTGTCCAATATTAAGGCCAGATCATGCCAAAATCTTTTCCGTTGAAACAAAATATGTCAAGGAGAAATATAGTTTTAATTCAGTATTTCAGATCAGAATACACTTACATTCTTCAAAACCTAGCTGTACACTTGGACCAATCCTATTGGGCTACTCAGATGACTCCACAACTCTCTCAGGAACAATCAGCTTGGAGAGTTTGTACATGGAAGCACTTATCTTTGTAGGTCACATTTTACAGCTTTATAAACCATGAGCCAGTAGTGTTGGTGATTAGAGATCTCACGTGACATCTCATTTCTGTCATGCCGAGATGGAGGTGGGTCAACCCACTGCTCTGGCCCTGTCTGGCACACTGTTTCCTGTTCGTGGAAAGTACACATCTGTTAGATGAGTTGGGAGAGGCTGAAGAATCCTATGGGACACAGAACAACTGGAAATGGATTGCCACTGCAGGAGTAATTTCTCCAACCAGCAACCTACTCTCTTTGCTTTGTTGATGAGCCCCTGGGAAAGCAGAAAATAAAAGCAAAAGATCCCGTGTCCTCTGCATGTGTAGGACATCTGGTCCTTCCCAGAGGATATGGCATCATGTACGGCTCCTCAGTGGCAACTGGAGGGAGCTGTGTGTCCCAGCCAGTGGGGAAGGTTGGGGTCCCCTGGTCAGGAGTGCTCATTTTAAATAGCAGTTAGGGAAACATCTGGCTTTCAAGTGCTCAGATCACTTGCCCTGGCAACACAGCTTCAGGTCCTTTCCCCTCACCTTCAATGACTTTCACATAGCTTTGTGCTCAGTCGTGTCCTTGCATCAGCAGAGCAGCTCCTCTACCTTTACCTTCTGTCCATGGGGATCGCCACTTGGAGCCACAGTTCCATCCCAGCGCTGACCTCTTCCAGTCAGGGCCTGATTCCTGGAGGCAGAGGGCTGCCTGCTCCACCTTGGCTTGAGGAAACTTTGTAAGCTTTGTTATACAGCTGTCTTTGGCTAATTGGCTCTCTGGGACCTGATATTCTCCAGGACTTTTTGCACAAACAGACAGAAAGACTTAGGGGGACAGAAAGGGCCTCAGGGTGAAATACGTGCTCTATTGAAGTAAGATGCAAAATTCCCTTTGACTTCAACAGGGTCAGAGTTTTACCCTGTAGTTTTAATTAGCTCGCATTGTTGTAAGTGTCCTGTGTCACTACATGAGGAATGTAAAGTATGGTATGTTCAATGGTGATGTGTACATAAATGAATTAAGAGGATATAAAAGAGGAGTAGTGCATTTAGAAGGCATGAAGTTACAGGAACTGGCTTGTTTAAACCCTACCTATTCTATGCTTCATAATAACACTGAAATCTATGTGAAGGCCTTGTAATTTAACAAACTGATTGCCCCCAAAACAAGTACTTGTGAACCACGGGGAAAAGTGTCAGAAAAATGATCTGACAAAAAAAACACTAAGGGGAGTCCACTTTCAAATCATTCAGTGTGCCCCTTCTAATAAAGACCTTAAGTTTTATACAGATTTATGGATTTTAAGCAGCATAAGATGGTGCCAGGAAGAGGAAGGAACAAAAATCTTGACCATCCTGCAAAGGGGAAGAGGATGCATGGTATAGGATGTTTAGCATGCTGGAGTGTAGTGGACATAGGAAACACATGTCAGGGTGTCATGAGTAGTACATAGTGGCAGAGAGCTGGTGCGGCAGAGCGACGGATATTTTGACAAGAGCCACAGTATGAAAAGTGTTCTATGCAAATGCTGTGCCTGGAGTAATGAATAGTGTAATTTTTTCCTCTTCTGAGAGTTTCAATGGAAAGGACACCTGGATTTCACAGAAAAGCCCCCACAGAGGAATTAAAAACAATGTTTTATTCATTTATGAAGCAGACTTTGTCTTGTGTGCAGATTTCATCATTTCATTGTCTCTGGTATCTCAGAGAAGAACAAACAGCTGGTTCTTCACTAGATGCTTCCACAGAGGATTTTTTTTTTCCCCAGGAAATTATCAGTCTATTTGTACAGGAAAGAACCAGACAATGCTCCCATATTTCTGATTTCTAACCCAAGCTGAGTGAAGAGGGGCAGTCGAGTTTGGGAGGGTAGAACAGGGAAAGCCACATAATTTTTTATATATATATATATGTATATATTCTATATATGTATATGTATATTCCTCACTCACAGGCCTTCCAAGTGCTGGAGCTAGGAACATTGAGGCCAGGTACTACCAATGACCTGGAAAGACTGCCCATGATGTGCACAGGACTTCAGTTTAATAGAAAACCCTCAGTCCAGGATTCAGCTCGTGCATATGATTGCTATGTGTTCATCCATGGCTTTTGCATCACAACTACTCTCAAGACAACTAAAGTGTTTTCACATTTCATATGCTTTCCTTTAGCCTTGCCCAAATTTTAAGTCTTTAGAAATTTGCCTTTTGATATTCTTTTGAAGTAGAATTGGAGAATAATTTAAGTTGGAAAAGACCTATAAGGTCATCAAGTCCAACCATAACTTAGCACTGCCAAGTCCACCACTAAACCATGTCCCTAAGCATGACATCTACACATCTTTTAAATATCTCCACTGATGGTGACTCTACCAGTTCCCTGGGTAGATGGTTCCAATGTTTGACAACACTTTCAGTCAAGAAATCTTTCCTAATATTCAGTCTAAACCACCCCTGGCACAACTTGAGGCCATTTCCTGTCATCATATCACTTGTTACTTGGGTGGGTAGAATGATACCAGATATTTGCGTGTTGGGGTAGAAGGGTCATTCTGCTCTGTGTTTCAGTTGCAGAGGTATGCTCCAGTTCTTATTTACACTAACAGATCTCAAGGTCCTAATGTACTGTGTATTATAAATTTAATACTAGAAATTCTTCTATTTTGCATTGTGTTTTTAGTTGCTTACATGATAGGTCTGAGAACACACAATAGGACTCAGTGTGTTTTCTTAAGGGAAGAAAAAGTTTCTTTCCATCTCCTTTGTTATTGCTATAACATTATTCTTTGCTAATGCTATTTAAAACTGAAATTTAATGTTTTATTCCATGATTTTCTCTAGTTTCTATACTGCAATGCTTCTTCCTTTTAGGAAACTCTGGGGAGACAGAATGTCTCTATCATGAGAATCCCCTGCATAAGGGAATTTAAAAAACAACTTGTAATGAAATATGCTAGCAATTGTATAAAAATACATTGTGTGGGACTTTTGCCTGTGGCAGTATGTACGCACATGAATGACAGTATTGTGTGAGACAGAGCATTGTGTTGTTCAGTGACAGTGTATAAAGCTACACTCATTTTGCATAAATATTTGACTGCTTTCTGGGATGTCTGGGATTTTTTTTTAAGTAATGTTCCATTTCTCTTTCTCTGCAACCACTCCTTGAATTCGCATGCTTTAATCATGATTGTCACAATGTGGAAATGTTCATGTGTCACTTCAGTAAATTTTATCATATTGGGGAGGGAGAAAAGGAGGAAGAAAATGTATAGCTTGAAAGTCAGCAAAACCATATCTATTTTTTATCCATAAACTGTGCATTAAATACAAGAAGTTATGGTTTTAGTCAGACAGTCTTTTAAATTTCTAATTATTTAAGCTTTGCAATTTTCCACATACCTATGAATCACCTCCACATCTCCTTGGAAATCCAGGGATAAAATGCCAGATAGGAATCTATGAATACCTACAAATATTTTTGTGTCAGTTTTTCAATCCCAAGTGCACTTATGCAATGAATATTTTTCTCTTCTCTAATGCTCTCTAAGATGACATTTTTTACATAGTTCATTTGACGATGAGAATAAGGCACTCAAAATTATCTGGACTGCTTACGTATTTGGATGCAGTGTTTTACAACTTCTTTACATTTAAGAAGCAGGAAGGATACATCTGCAGGATGAGAGATGACACCTTGGAAACTAGGGACTCAGAAGAAGATTCAAGGGTAGAAAACAAAGAGAAATTAATCAAGAGCTTTCAGTGCAATGCCAGGAGGAATCTAGCTTCAGCTTTGTAACTTGGTGGGCCAAACAGGTGACATGTCCCAGAACACTGAAAAGATTAATGATGGGAAATGTGTTCAGGTCCTGTGCATACAGTTTTAAATTGGAAATTTAAAGTTTGAAAAAAGCTTCATGTGAAGCCTAGAGAAGATATGCTAGAAAATACCGTGACTCATTCAGATTCTTTAATAAGATATAGACTGACAAATGGTATGGAGACTAGAGTGGTGACTGGATGATGAATCCCAAAGAACTCATTAAAGTCCCGTTTAGTCTAACAGAAAATAATGTCTGAAGTCAGGTATATTAACAATATAAATAAAGTAATATTTAACACTGTGAATGATCAAATCACTGAGGCAGAACCTCTGTCTCTTGAAAACTTAGCCAAAACTGCATGCATGGAAGGTGCTTGATTGGCCACCCTTTTGATAGTCAACCCTCCAACCCTCAGTATAAGGGTTACTGGGTAATAGAGCAGAACCGGGTTAATAGACCATTTGAACTGGGAGACCCGGTGAGATAATCTAGTGCCCCTTCAGGCTGTACACCTGATCAGGTCAAAGGAAGCTCTTAGAAGGCTGTTTCAGGACACAGACTCTTCTCATTGCTCCCACTTTGCGCATGTTTCAGACTGGTTTGTTCACTCAGCACTTCCAGATGTCAGCTGTGACACTTTCCATGGATGTCAGAGTAACCAAAACTGAAGGGAAGGCCAGAATCGAGAGTAGCTTGAAGCTTTGCCCAGTAACAAGTTGGCAAACTGAGTTATCATGTATATCCTGCTATCACTCCAGGGCAACTGCACAACTGCAAATGTATTTTCTGCCCTGGGTGTCTCATGGAGAGCATTCCCAGGAGGTACACTGGCTCACTAAACATCCAGTAAGTCTTGCTCTAACCCATTTCATTTGGTCCAGTTAATTTTTGTATGTGCTAGAGGGCACATGGAAACACTGCAGAGGACATGCCTCACCGTGCAGCTGATTATTTCTATCCTTCTATAATTTCTATCTACTTGTGCCTGGAGCCTGGGTTACGGGCCTGAAAGAGTGATACCCAAGTTTTCTGGCTGCACAGGTTTGTTGCAGATGAACTCAAACTATTTACATTGCATTGAAATGATTCCTTTTTTGATAAGCAATGTTCTAGGCTCATGTATTTAGGCTCATGTATTTAGGCTTGAGAAAGCTGTAATTCGAAACCAAATACAAATCCACTTTCCAGCATGTCCAATTTAAAAAAAGTGAACAAAAATATTTATTTCATTATAATGTGATGTGCTGTGGAAAGGGGTTCTAAAAATGCCTTTCTGATGGGAGAAAGAATGAGATCAGGAACAAGCCACAGATCATGGAGGTAATTTATTCTGTGTGCAGTGTCAGGAAGCAGGACTGACAGAAGGCTCAAGGAGTCAATCTTTAATTTGAGTCTGTGAGCATGAGACTGGCAAAACTTAAGCCATGCTCTGCAAGTTTGTGGCCACAGCAGGAGGAGTTCATGATCTCTACATATGCTGCACTGCAGTTCTCCAATCTGTAGAAATTTAATGCTGCGAATTTTCAAACATGAGTCTCATCAGAGCAGGAACCACTCAAAATGGCCACTCCTCAAACAAACCCAGGATCTCCATGCTCTGCTGGTCACCCCTGAAAAGAATCATGCTCTAGCAGTCACCAGGCCTCCACTAAAATTGCTGCTATCAGTCAATCAGTTTCTCTTAAATGAAGAATGATTCACGCAAGCAAAATGTAGTAAAAATGAGAGACAGTGATTGCCTCTTTTATCAGGCAAAGCTGATCAAGAGGAGCTCCTTTGACTGGTCCATTCTTCCAGGGCACTAAAGTAACTCTTTGACAGCAGATACAGGTGGAGAGGAAGAAATGCTCTCTGCAGCCAGTGCTGATCTCAAGTGGGAGGTGGCAGTGAACGGCCCACAACTCACTGAAGGCAGAAAGAAGCCTGCTGCCTGCATGCTCTGCCTTGCCGTGACTCCTGAGAGGCACAAGGCACCCATGTGTCTTACCAAAACTGCTCCACAGAAACTGGAAAAGTAGCCAAGAGGACATTGCAATGAACCTTGTAAGCATCCAGTCAGCTGTGACTCACCATCCCGTTCAAACAAATCATAGCACAGTAGTGAACCACATCTCCTCAGACTCTCCTTCTGCAAAAGGACTGCCAGCTTAGAACTTCAGGAAGTCAATTATGCTCATGGTGGTGAGTTAGGAGGCAAAATTAGATTCATGGTAGGGCAAAATCTACAGCACATAGCATATCAATAAGGTATAATGTCTGTAGACTTCAGAGCAATTCCCAGAGATTAATTTCTCGTCTGCACAATTTCCCACTCAAGAAGAAGACTAATGTTTTAATAATGGCAATTGCCATTTTAAAAGTTCTAAATTTTTAGTATTTCTGCAGAACCACTCTTACCCTCATTAAGTATAGATTGATTTCACCAGTTCACTCTGACTGTGAGCAGAACTTGACTGTGTTAAAGATACTACACAAACACATAAGACAATGTATGAATTATTTTAACAAGCCAAGCAGACAAAGAATGGCAGGAGAAATCATTGTGGAGAGAGGACAAGATGCCTTATTCAAGGTTGTTCCTTGAGTCAGTGGTAAATTCTGAGGCAGACAGTTGCCTTACATAGTCTCTCCAAACAGATAAAATGGTACTGTGAGAATGTCTGTATTTGTTACCATTCAATAGAATCATTACACTTCCATTAAATTTTCCTTGGCAGGGGTTCTTCATGTTACTAAATTCTGGCCACATTTTTTGAAAGAGTGATTTAGCTGCTGTAGGTTACTAAATGAGGATTTTACTGTCACAGGGAAAAGCCACTATTTTCAGTCCTTTAAAAAGCATGTTCTGGAGAAGGAGGTGAAACAGCTGAAAAAACTTACTGCACATGGCCAATGGAAAAAACAACAAATGACAAAAGTTAAAACATGTTGCACTAAATGAAATCAGCTACACTTTATCCAAGAGATTGGTTCATATGGTCTTAACCCTATGTGAGGGGAAACCTGATATGTTTCCCCTACTGCAAAATACTCCACAGCAAACTTTGTGAGCTATGTCCTGTTAGTTCTTCATTCACACATTACTACACAGAACAATTCTGAGCATTTAACAATTAGACTGTTTGCTTTTTAAAAGAAACTGTAATATTAAAATTGAAAAAAAAACCCTCCAAAAAAATGATTATTAGATTATTTTCATATTTTATGCAAAGAAATAAATGCCCTTGAAAGTGAATTGTTCTGTTCCTGAAAATAATCTAAGGCTTTCTGTCCATTCATGTGAAATACTTAAGCAGATACATGTTGTCTTCCTTACTTTAATGTGTGCACCCAGAGCAGTTCAAGAGCTTTTTCAATACAATCTTTTGTGACAGAAAAGCAGTTTCTGCAAAATCAAATTTCCACAGGGAAAATTTATAGAGTTTCTTTTCTTTTTCTCTAGGGAAAAGGGAATTTAAATATTTAGTTCTGAAACATTCTTTGAAGTGTAAGAATTACCTTCAAGCTTAAAATTCTGCTTTCTGGCATCTATAAATAACCTCTCTGTCTCTCAGTCATACATATGGGCAGTGCTAGCAATCTGTCTGGGTCCCAGGCACTTACTCCTGAAGGACACAGAAAGACATCCATTCTCACTTAACCTGTGTTTCAAACTTGACCAAATACAATTGTCAGCCTTCTGAGAGACTCTGCAGAGGAGAAAGCATTGTACATTTTGTATTTTCAGGTGGAATTGTGAATAACTGGGACTGTGAAACAGTTCAGTAGCATTTAATCCATGGCATTCCCCTATTGATGAGCTCTCCTGTTATTTTGCTCCACTACTTTGCCCCGGAAAGGGATGACCAGTTCGATACTACACAACTCTGCCTATGGTTCACAGTGTGGACACAACCGAGTTGCAGCCCAGGACATTCCTGATTTTTCATTGTGATCACTGGCAATTAAAGTCACTGAAGTATCAGAGAGAAACTCAAAGTTTTTGGACTCGAAATGTGAGTTTGCTCCACATAAACTCTGGACTAATCTTTTATTGGGGTTTTTTGTTAGTTGTTGTCAGCTATTATTTATTTACTGCATGTTGTAATGATTATAAGCTATATTCATTACTTTGCTACTGCTGGCTGTTTTGTAATCTGAATAGTCTGAATCATGGCTGGGAAGATGAAAAAAGCATAGGCAATAATAGAAACAAAAAGACCTATTAGGTTAAAATGATAAATTATTTTAACTAAATAACCTGAACATTCTGAAATTTCTATGAGATTAAATAACACTACTAATAAAGGTTTGCAAATCAGTGAATAGTAGTTAAGTAGAAATAACACTACAAGTAAAGGATTGCAAATCAAAGGTTAAGCTAGTATGCCTTGTGATCACCTGGTATGCTGGCTGTTTATTTCTTATGTCCTGAAAACCATGGTCTCCTGTTACCAAAGACCAAAAAGCAGTACACATATATTTCTGGAAATGAGATTTCAGTAAGTGTCGAGAAGTACAGAATCAAGTGTACGATTTTGTTGCTCAGTATCCCAGATGTGGCAATGAAGGTGAAACAATATCTGCAAAGGGTGAATGCAAAACTCTTCTCTGCAGAACCCTTATCTGACACCTTAAAACCAATGCCTGAGATCATATAGTGTTTCAGAAGTGCAGTGTAACAAAACAACAAGACAGCTATTAACACTGGAGATTGAGCTAGCTGTAGTGCCTGTATTGTCTGTGTTTTCTATGTCTGCACTAGGCTTGTTGCACCCCATGTAGGAAAAGAAAGTTCATATGTGGGGAAGAAGCATTCTGAAGGGAACATTGGTGTGTACTGCAGTATATTATCCATATAATATTCCTTCGTGTTTTGGACATTATAACAACTGCACATGAAATTGAAGTCTTCATTGTGTTTTACCTGATTTTACCTATCGCAAAGTACAATAAGTCTACAAATCTTGCAACCAGAAGAAAAACAAAACGAAGTATACAGTAGCATCATTTTTTTTCTTTCTAGAAGAGAGCTGGAAATATTTATGAATAGTGAGAACATTTGACATTATATCAGCAAAGTTAAAACTGAATTGATTTCCAAGGAGTATCTTGCAAAAATCAGGTGTAAGGCAAAACAAGGGGAGGCAGATTTGTGTAGGACACCGCTGCCACATGGCACAGGGCAGGGTCTGGTAGTCCTGGCCTGAGCTGAAATGAGGTCCTGGGCCATGATCAGGTGTGGGGAAAGACCCCCTGAGAGGCAGGGCCAGAAAGGGCTGTGGGTGCCTCTACAGGGCCCAGGTACCTTGACTAGCATAGTCACCCTTCTTCTCTTAAAAGTCTGTGAATGATACTGGCAGAGAAGGAAAGGCTCACAGAATGTGAGGGAACAGCAAGGCTTTCAGAAAACCTGAAGTCCTTAATTAGATGCAATTATTGGAAAATAAACTGTCTTTTCATGGCGCTCTTCATACTTGTAAAACCCACCTCCTGCCAAAGGTAGCAGGAACTTTAATGGTAGACCCTGTGTAAGAGCTTCATGAAGGGAATATTTTAAATAAGTAAATAAATTGCTCCACTGAAACTGAAAAAAGAAGGCAACTCCAGATATGTTAGTTTTACAGGAAATCCTGTCTCACTTGGATGGATATAGAGAGCCTGAAAAACAGCAGAACCCTTAGGTAGCAGAGGTGAGAGAAAGAAAGTTACAGAAGTACTTTACAAAGGGACACTATTCACCCAGTGTATATATGGACTGCACATACAGAAGGTTGCACTCTTTACCAGAGATGTATAAAATCCCTGTACAAGGTACTCTTTCTACAGCTGCCCTTGAGACGTGTCACAGAGCATCCCTGTTGATAGACACATGCTAATCCTGTGTTAGCCAGTGTAGCCAAACTTGCTTCATCAATGCAAGAAAGCCTTTGTCTGTCACAAAAACCTCCTTTGAAAAAAAGGAAAAATAACACCTGAGAAAGAAAATTAGTCTTAAAACAGGTTTTGAGAAAAAACAGACCTGGACTCTGTTAGGCAGAGGGTAAGAAAGTAGCTCTAGATAATGAAACTATTTTTCTTGAAGTTGTCCTGTCCCGAGACGCAGGTGCAAATTTCCAGAGGACCTGGCAAGGAGGGTGCACTTTGACATCACCCTCCCTTACAGATCATACCAGATGGTGAGCTGGCAGTTGCTCAGTTGCAAGCCTATCCCATGTGCATTTACCCCCAGCCAGATGTACCCATCAAGGCCTGTCTCTTTAAATACTTTATCTGTCAAGTTGAAATGCAATGATCTTATTAATATATACAGGATTCAAAGTGAGGTGGGCCTTATAGGTTAAAATTAGCCCAGAATTAATTATGTGTCAAAGAGCAAAACTTTTCAGAAGTACGACTTATGCCCTGTTCTAGAAGCTCTGTAGACACTGGTTCATACCTAGTGAGTGCCAGGGTTAAGGACAAAGAACTTCACCTATTTAACTTCAGTTCAACTGTAAAACAAATCCCAGGCTTGAACAGAGCCACGCCCATCTTGCACAGCAAATCTGACACTGTGTTGTGCTCAGTGTGGGACACCTATGGTTTTAAATGCAGGGAAGTAAGACAGAGTAGCAGTGACCCAGAGCATTTCTTTGGTTTCATATTCCCCTTTGCTTGCTATTTTGGATTAAAACCTGTATGGTGCAAGGCAGAACTTTATTATGAGATGTTCACTGAATTTGCTGCGGGCAGCCAGATGAGTTTTTGGGGCCAGCTTTTATCTGTTATCAATCAATATGCAATGGTTAGTGGTGGAGTGTAATAAAGCAGTTCATCAGAGTGTGATTTGCAGTAGGGTGAAAGTATTTACCATAGAATCACAGAATATGCTGAGTTGGAAGGGACCCATCGAGACCATTGAAATCAACTCCTGGCCCAGCACAGGACACCCCAAGAATCACACCAAGTACCTGAGAGCATTGTCCAAACACTTCTTGAACTCTGACATGCTTGGTGTTGGGACCTCTGTTTGGGCATGTGTGACATTTCTGTTTACTGTCCATAAGGAAACCCAAATGCTATAATGAAACATCCAGTTATGCCCTAAATATTCAAGACAGTAGAGCTATATCTTGTCCTCAAAAATTGCTCTATGTATCCTTCCAATAACTGCTTTGTAGTATTTTACACAAAACTAATTTTTTTTTTCCTTTTTGGTTTCATAGTCAGAACCCTAAAAGAATTTTCCACAGCTAAAATACTATTTGTGCCTGGCTTTCTGCTGCATGGATAAGCTTTGTATCCTTCATTGAAATAAGTTATTCTTGCTGCAGAGATTGTCATTATTCTAGAAAATCAAGGCACTGGACCATATCCAAGCACTCAGAAACCTCAGTGATAACAAAGAATTTATATGAAGGGAAGGTGAAGTACAGTTCTGTGCCATCTGTATATCTCTGGCTTTTAAATCCAGTTCACTTTGTAGCTGGATTCATGTAGACATTGAAAGGGACTAGAGAAAGAATGGGTCTTTGTCTGCTTGAAGACTTACTTTGGATTCATGCCACCTGTCAGACTTGACATAAGGTCAACAGTGCCAAATACTGCAAAGATATTAAGGAGAATAAGAATGGATTTTTCCCTTGTATCCATTGACAGCAACAGACCTTCTGTGCCAGTCGTCCATCAGTGCCAGTGAGACAGATTCAGCATCCTGCCCTGGCCTGTGTCTGTGCTGCATGTGACCCTGGATTAACATGAATAAACTTGTAAGTGGATTCTGTATGAGCTTGCCTTAGTTTGATGGTAGGTGGCTGATGAACTGCAGTGATGTATTCAGGACAGATTATTGAGGAGAAAAAAAACCTGAGTTTGGGTACTGCTGGATATACTGAGATTCTCTCCCTGAATTAAGAACTAGATTTTTCTGCCTAATGATAAAGAGCCATATAGTATCAGTATGAATCCTCAGATCCTTGTCTCCTTTTCATATGGGTGTAATGTTAGTATAAATTAGCAAGCTGTCTAATTTGCTATAGCCTAGGAATCCCTCAGTTGCACTGGGACCACTAAGTTTGGGAATAGCAAGGGAAATCTCCAGAGTGCTGCTGCACAGGCACGTGGACACAGGAGACCTCTGTAACATGTGGTAGCAAAATTTTAAAAAATCAACAGAAACTTGTTACATGTTGCAAATCAGAGTTAGCCCCAAAGAAGCACAGGGTTACTCAGAGGTTACCACTTGTAATGGTTGTCACTGTGGTTCTTTTGCACCTTAGTGCTCTCTCAAAACTCGTTTTGTCACCATTAACAATAATAAAAAAGAAATATTTTACCAAAATTTGTCAATCTCCGGTGGAGATGAAGCCTACAGTTACCAAAGTAAGAGCTTTCCCTGAATGAAAGTATATCACTCCCCTGTTAAGAGGTTGGATAGCATAGGTAATGGAACAGACGTGACCACCTTGTCCTGGTTACAGAAAATTAAATAAGTCAGCCTGATTTGTGTTTTGATCTTAGGCTTTTATGGATGGGTCATTCTTTAGGCAAACTTAAGAAATGGCTAGCAAAAGTGTTTTATCATCCATGATTCAATGAACGAATAATGAAAATAAACTAGACGAGCATCAGTGAAACTTTGGAGAGGTGCAAAATGTTAAACTTTTCCTTTCTCCCTTGTGTAGGCCTCTAGTTATGATTGATAGGAGAACCTTAAGTTCAGCATAGGGTACATTTTACAGAATAGAAGGTTCCCCATGATTTCAAGCACAATTTTTCTTGTGCTCCATTTGACATGTCACAGGATCAAACAACATTGATTTGAATTCATGTAGTGAAGTACCTGCATTTCTTGCAATTACAGTGAGAGTTATGGAAATAGGAATACATTAAAATGACCAGATTTTAATATATTGTTTTGGAGACAAAGTGACCTTACAACAACATGACAGCTTTTTATTTGAATTTGACTTAACTGAAGGAATCATTCCTATCGTAAAATTAAATATTCACATCCATTATTATTCTCGGACTAGAGACAATAATTTAAATTAATATCAAGATGCATTTTTAAAAATCATCAATCTGCCATCTTAACTACATTATATTCTACCTTCAGGCTCATGTCGTAGTTTTTATGAACATGATTCAAATAAATTGGCTCTTTTTCCTTGGTGGCTTCTTTAATTACTTTGTTATTATCCAAGGAACTGGTTTAATTTAAATGAACACAGTGTTCTTGCTACTACTACCCAGAGAAAACACAGATTCAGAACATGCTGTTTTGTAGTTACAGTGTGTGCTTCTGCATGTGGATGCCAAAACTGGTTTGGGCTTACCTGTTTACCTACCTTCATGTGATACAGAAGACTCCTAACAAGTTCAGCATAGTCACTTGTCCTGAAGACCTCCTTGTGAGTGTCTCCAGATAAAGAGCAAAGGTAATTAGGCAGTAAGATTAAAGGACACTGTTACAGAACATTTATTATATACCTAGACAACACAGTTCCTTCATTTTATTCAGGGCGGTATTCCCTTACCAACTATTTGTATATTTTTAATCAAGGAAATGTGTGTAAAAAATAAAGACAATAAATTAACAGTATTTGCTGTTGTGTCCTTATACTCCTCTTATAATCATATGGGTTGGTAACTCAGTTCTGCACATAGGTGTAAGATTCTTTCTCCCCCTCCTTTTGGTGTCTTTCCAACTAAAGTACATAATAAAATACATAAGAGGGTGTTTAAAAAAAAAAATACAAGCAAACATTGGTACTTCATAAAATATTTAAAGACCTTACAAAAACGCAAAACTGTATTTCATTTCCTGAAACAGTTATAGTTTCAAACTCCATCTATTTCTTTTAAACCAAACCCATATGTGTTCGAGGCAGTTTTAATCTGTGGAAATACTTTATTTTTGGCTGGTCTGCATGAGTGAACATTAAGTATGAAGCAAGAAGTATGGCAAGTCAGGATATTGAGAAGAAATTGTACTATCTCAAAGAACAAACTGTTAAAATCTGAGCAATTTCAGCTTGTTTGTCTTTTTCTATGATTAAATATGAGCTACATGACTATATTTTACAGCAATGGTCTAGGTAGATAGAATATTTTGATTTTTCTGTGTGTTTTAATGCGGAGAAGTCTTCCATCTGCTACAAAGCTGACATGTTGTATCACTTCTCTCTATAGAGGACACATGCAGTATCTGTTTTCAGAGCTGTATTCTCATGTATGGTCATACGGGGGCCAAATCATCACACAGATTGCTTGCTATTGTTCTTCCTTTATCAATTCCTTCATACCAAAAGGAGCTCTCAGTGGCAAGCTGCTCGGAACGGGAACGCCGGGAGGAGCAGGAGGAGCAGCTCCCCATCGCCGGTCCCACAGCACAGACACCTTGGGAAGTCATTTGCTGAACACGTGAAACGCAGCTTCTTCATTTAATGGCATTTCATGCCATTCTTGTACAGACAGACACAACTGCTCAAAGTACAAGCCAGAGGAGAGTCGGGCTGGGCATCTCACTGTGCTTAATCTGTGCTTGCTGTAGACAACAACCCTGGTTGGCCCTGATGTATCTCCAACATTTGATCTAATTTGTGTTGCTGTTAGTCAATTAATACTGTCATCACAAAATCAGAGGGAGAGTAGAGTAAAAGAAAGGGTCTGTGGTTATTTTCTTTTTTAATGTGATCTCTGCTGAGCATAAGGTTTATATTTGCTTAATTAGGACTTTACTATAAACATTAATGACCCTAAGGCCAACCTGATTTGTTTGAGAAAGGTAATAAATTATCTGACAGAACAGTTTGATCTCTGTATAGAAATCTTAGTCCAGCTGGAGCCTGACTGCATCCCCAAGCTTCCCATCCGTTCATCTCTCACATCTTTTACTGCACCACAATTCCTCTTGCAGCAGCCTCAGACAAGTCAGTAAAAAAAAACTATAAAAAGCCTCGTCTCTCCCTTTCAGACGGATGCTCTGCTGCCCACCACAGCGCTACATCCTGAACAATCATTGCTTCTTGCGACTACTAGGAACGTGTCAGGATCTTGAAAGAAATAATTAGATGCCAACTTTGGATAATAGAGTATTTAAAAATCAATTAGCCTTAATGGGAATACTTTGCAAGTTTTCTCATGATTCTGCTGTTTGACACGATGTGTTGAAGTGTGTCTCACAGACAAGTAATAGCCCAGTATCTCACGGGAAAGTGAAGCCTCCACTGTGATGACTAAGAGTGCATTTTGCTGCTTTTGGAGTCCATTCATTTCTTGCCACACCAGTGTCAATGAACTTCCTAGCTGCTGTCAGCGTGTTTAGTGCACATGTCAAGCCAGCACTGTGCTGGTCCTGACATCAAACAAACTGGCGGCAATCAAGATATTACCTAGAGCTGACAAGAAAGAGAAATAACAGGAGCATATAAGGAGCAATAACTGAAATACTTCATCGACCACCCCAAGTTTCCTGTATATTGTGGCCATAGAATAATTAATCTGCGCAGACAATGGCATGAAGAGTGTTGAATAGGAACAAATTATATCTTTTGCTTCACACTCCATGGAAATGTAATTTTAAAGGTGAAGTTTTATGGGAGTATGTTCTGCTTTTTCCTTTCTTGGGGTCTGCCTGGAGGCCAGTCTGGTCCAACTTGCTCCCTTACTGTAAATGCATCCTTAAATATCTCTTACCCACAGAAGGCAGATTACAGACAAAGCACTGCTGGTCAGCTTGGCAATTTGAACACTTTTTGGGTTTGGTTTTTCCCTCACAGTTTTCTCTCTGGTGACCTGATGTTATATGATGGGGCCAATTACTGACTGATCCTTGATTCGTATGTCCTTCTGAATACAACTCTCACCAAATCACATTGATTTGAGTGTAAGATTTACTTCTAAGTACATAAAAAATTGCACATTTTTTTGCTACCTCTAAGGAAAGGAAACCAAGGAACCACAGAAATGCCAGTTCCTCCCCTATTCTCCCTTTGGTACATCTCTGAGTTCCAAGCACATGAGAGGTGGCAGATTCAGGATCTGTCCCCTTCTTTCCTGGGATGTACCTGAGCACATTTTTCCAGGGAATGACAGCACGAACAGTCTACCAAGTTCTCCTAGGCAGAGTTTTGCTTCACCCTTCCTGTTAATGCTATATGCAGCTGCTACACCAAATATTACCCCTGCTAACCCACCCCACAGAGAAGATATTTGAGAAACAGCAGGGGGATGAGAGCCCAGTGTAGTGAATATTTTGTCCCTTATCCCCAGTAGCAAAGTACCAGCAGGGCAGATCAAGCAATCCCCACATTTTGCAGCAGCCCTTTGCCTGGAGGAAAATCTAGGGTCCATGCCTCACACAGCAGTTGCCCTTGGATGTCTCAGATACATGCTGCAAATCCTGGGCCAGGAATAGAAGGGGATAAAGAATCTCAGCTCTGCTTTCTCCCCACTATTTCTCGACTAAAACACCCCATCGTTCTTACACACACATGCACGCAAAAGAAAAAAAAAAACAAACCCCAAAACAAATCCAAGGGAAGCAAAGAGCTACTATTGAATTATTGGCCAAACCAGCTTGATGTTTTGCTGATACAGTTTTTTGAAATGCTTTTGGTGTTTAACCACCAGTTTGATGTATTTTAAAGTTGCAGGAATTGAACAGAATGGCTGCTCATATAGTAGATAAATATTTGTCTGCTATACATACTAATAGCACAAAGATACTGCATGGGTAAGGGAATTGCAAAGATTAAAAGAATGCTTCATAAGCTAAGTAAACAAAAACACATATATAAATCAAAAATAGCATAAATCAAATTTTGTCTGTGGGGTGCCCTTTCAAGCATCAGAGCGTGGGAAGAGACTGCTGTGAAACATTAAAAAAATAGCTCTATTTGCATCATTTCAGTGGTTCCAAACAAAACAGCCATCATTGCATGAGATGAATAAGGGATGCACTTTCCCCTGTCATTTTGCCTGGCACTTTCTGACATCAGCTCAAACTTTAAGCAGCACTCAACCAATCCTGCAGCATTTTCATATCACTTTGACCATAAAATAAATAAATAAGCAAACCCACCCAGATGCAGCAGCATATCTGCTTAAATGGATTATTCAGAGATCTCTCCTTCAAGTTAGTTTCTCAGGCTTTTTAAGTGAGTAGCCTTGGGCTCATATATCTCTTTAAGTACCAACACTATGAATCACCTTGAAGAACTTCTTTTTAAAAAAAACGAGAGAAAAAGAAAAAAACCCTCTACTGTTGCAATAAAAATGAAAAATGGAGTTCCTTCTGGCTTCCACTATCTAAGAACTGTGTCATCGTTTTCTGTTTCTTCTTATTCTCGTTTATAGACTTAAGGAATAAACATTTCCCAGGATTTGGCTGACAAATATTTGTATACGAAAGCACCTGCACGATTAAACAGAACAACATGCTTATAACTTGTCCTTTACTCTGCTTAGCAGTCAATTCTTTTGCAGATTTGCATAGCTATGATGACACAGTAGCGAGGAGCTCCAAGCACTTGTTTCATCTGCCTCCTTTTTTCAAGTGCTTATCTTTCAAGTATATTAAAAAATATTGCTTTGAGCTGTGCAAGCTGCTAGCTAGAACCCTGAGAAAAGATACAGGGACCATTGCTTCACACTGCTCCTGGAAGCAGATGGGAATGCAGGGTATGGCAGCACCATGTTCCCTTTTCCCAAAGCAACAGGTAGAAGCAGATAACTCAGTGGGAGTAGATGGATAAGATTCCTTCTCATCTGCCCCCATCATGCTGTTGGCTGTTTGGTGGGTTTATTTAATGCTGCTGTTTCCAATAAAGGCAGTCTGCAGCAGAAAGGAGGCTCCTGTGTGCCCATCCCACTCCCTTGGACATGGAGCCAACCCATGTTCTCTTGTCTTTTCATATCTCTTTTGCTAGAGTAATGGTGAAGGATTCATTTTTAGTCATGAACAATCTATTATATTTGAAAAGTAAAGTTTAGAATTGGGGATTGGTTATTTTTCTGAAGTGACTATCTTAAAACGAGGATTTAAACAAACAAACAAGACTGAATTTTGCAATTCTTTACAAAAATTCATTGCAAGGAAAAAAAAGGAGAGCAGTAAAAAGAAACCACCAGGGCTGTATTTAGCATCAGAATATGCTCAAGAATGGAAGTATTTTCTGTTCTCCAGTCAAAAAGGAATTAATTTTGCAATTCGATTTCCTCTTTTCCCTTGCAAGCACAGCAAGAATCGAGGAACTACCAAGCAGTCAAAGGATGGGAATACAGGGAGGGAAGACATCTCATTAATGATTTTGTTTGTTACTGTCTGGCTTCCTGTTCTAATTTGTTTTCATAGAGGTTTTCCCTTCATCGGCCCACTGCCTGCTTTGCTCCTGCTTTGAGCTCTTCCAGGTCTGAGAGCAGCTGTGCTAGCCTTGAGCATCACTGCATAGCTGGGCAGAGCCAGTGATGACCCTGTGGGATACAGAGAGACTGCAATATCCCCCGGGGTGCTTTGATATAGATTAGGGTCTGGAGGTACTGAAGACAACTGCCTTTTTTCCTCTGATCTTGCCATAAGGAAGCTCAGAGGAGGAGGGGGACCATTTTACCTGCAGTGTGGGATCTGGCATTGAATCACCTTCTGGGGATAGGATGCAGAACATGAACAGAATAAATTCATCTGAAAGGAGCTCTTGTGCCCAGAGAACAGTCCTATAGTCAGGAGAGTGAAGCTGTGCATTTATATGCAGTGTGGAGGGTTGGCGAGGCTGCTCTCTGTGCTCCAAGCACTCTCTTGGTTAGACTTCAACATGACAGACAGCCATCAGGTGCAGACACAGATGGGAGATGTAGGAATTCTTCCTAGAGAGGACTGAAATAGCTCCTGACATTCAGAGAGCTACACTGGAGATGGACACTTCAAGAGATGTGGGTAAAAACTGCCGTGGCTCAACGTGAGGGGGTGGGTAATGTGGAAGAAACTCTGTCTCCTTCAGAAAATATCTTAGCACATCCTGAAAAGAGGTGTCTTCTCCAGGCTGGGAGCACCTGAAGCTGCTTAGCCAACTCCTCTGCTCTCATGGAACAGCTGAAGCAGTTGGAAATTTGATATCTTTTTCCCACATCCAGGTTTGGGTGACCTTCACTGTTGCTTCAGGGAATCCCAGGTACTCCTACCTGCCCAGTGTGAAGGGGCCACTTCAACACTCCTTGAAAGGCAGGAGCACATCACATCTTCCCTGAATTATGCACAAATCAGTTATTGAAATGGATGTTCAGGGTTGACTTAATAACAGCATTGAAGAACTGAGCACCGAAGTGATACTCTGTACAAATGGATTAGGAATTTTCTTTCTATTCAATCATCCCTTTCTGTTTGCAGTGTGGGCCTTTCTTTTCCTGCTTACAAAGATTTCCAGCTCCAGGTTTTGCGCTGCCACTGCTTTTGTGTTCCTGGTTTGGTTTTTTTATGTGCCCATGAGAGCAAAGAGCAAGCAAAGTAATCTTAAGTGCAGTAGAAATGTTTCAGCTAGGGGCTTATTAAAAACCATCACCTCCGCATGCAGGCTGGTGAGGAAAACCGCATCCAGTGTTGTATTTTTCCAAAAGAAAAGGAAAAACATGGCAAATTAGCAGCTAGGAATTAAAGACAGGTAAAATGCCACATTGTCTTACTTGGACAGGTCTGGTACTGCTTAATCAGTGCTTCAGCAGCTAAGCTGTGAAGGGATGACACACACTTCAAACCTGTGGTGATTCACAAGCAGCACAGCACATACCAGCAGGAGCAACCATGGGATTCCACATTAACAATGCTCTTTCATTCAGATAGGTTTCAGCAAACCCTAACTCAGTCTCTCACAAATTCTCTATCAGGGAAATTCTTTGTCCTGCTTCGCTTATATCCAGCCATGGACTGGAATGAAGAAAATGTTTAACAGTGTTCATTCAGAAGCACTACAAATAAGGAGTGTACTGAAAGCACAGAGGGATTTTCACATAAATAGAGTGAAAAACCTTAGAATGAACAGCATTAGATCAAGGTGCAAATCAGCAGCACCTGCATTTTTATTACGTGCACACACACACAGAGACCCCAAACTGCCCGGTTAGCACTTATCCTTGCTTTCATTTCTGAGGAATATTATTGAAATGAACCTTGGATATTATATTCCGAAATGGGTATAACACAATGCCTCAACCTGCCCCCATACTGCAATCTTTCTTTCCAACCCCAGCCCCAACCCCAATGGACTTGTCAGCAGTTTCTATCATTAGCAACATAATCCCTCCTCTCTCCCGCTCTTTCTTTTTTATGTTTTCCCAGGGCTGCACCAATAATGAATAATTTACCAGTGTGGAGAAAGAAAAGTGTCACTACTGGAGTCTCAAGGCTCATCACTCACAAACCTGTCACATGGTCAAGAGTCATCAGTGCCATTATTTGTGTGAAGAGAAATTAGCACTAACCTACTGCTGAGTCTCTTGCTCCAGCCACTGTAAATGGTGCCAGATTCTTTAAAGAGCAGATTGTCTGTGCCACTGCAAATTGCTTGTCTCAGTAAAGTTAAAAAAAAAAAAAGCCTCCTCACTCACTTCACAGAGGACATCCCACATGTGTTTAGAATTAGAGGAGAGGCACTGTAATGCAAAGGATTGTTACCTTTTCCACACTGGAGAGTGCTAGAGATTTGGTTTGCCTCTCTGCTATTAATAAATACCATTGAATCCAGAGAAGGAGTTCCAAGCAGGACTTTCGAAGGTACACATTCCTGTGCAAAAAGGAGATATGGCTTTCCATGTCAGAGAATAAGCACATGAATGCTAAAATTTGAATTTTAAGGAGGAAAGGAAACACCTTCTACTGAACTATGAAACATAAACAAGGCACAAAATAGAACAAAATGGTGCCTTGAGTAAATAATCAGGGCAACATTGAGAACTACTGTAGTGTGAGGGGCTTCTTCCTGTGAAAGAGGGAAGAGATGAGTAATGTGCTCAGTTTGCTCCAGCAGTAGTTTTTATCCATCAATCCAGGGATTTTAAACCTGCTACCATCAGCAGGTTTTTGAAACACCCCCTACTCAAAATCCACAGCAAAAGCAAAGTTGCCATTGGCCCAGCTCATCCCAGCGGCAGAAGAAGTGACAGCTGGGGCTCAGAGGCAGAAAATCCCTCAGTCCCTTCTCGAGGCCTCAGTGGATTCCATCAAAGGGCAAGGTTTGTTCTCCACTGGGGACCAGTCCCCACATCTGGTGCAGTCCAAGCAGAGTTCCTGGCAGAAAAAAAATTTGTTGCCATTTCTAAAGGTTTGAAATGGTTTCATTTTCTCTCTCTCTGCTTCCCTTTGGTCAAAATAATTTTCCAATATTAATTACTAGCAAAATAAAACCTGTATGAATAAAGGAATTATGAGTGCAAAATGTAATTCTTTGGATCACAAGGAACACTGACCTAAAATCAGAAGCATGGCTTTTTACAACAAAATTTGGAAGCACGACCTTTTTTGATTTTGATGAGAAAAGTACTTAATTTGTTAAAAAGTCTTTCCTTTTGTCACTCTGGGAGGATATGCAGAGAGCCAAGTCTCCAGCCTGGCTCTGTGCCCGGCAGCCAGCCTTTCGGACTGCCCTCACACTTCTTGGCAGCACAACTCTACCAAAACACACTCTGGGGGCACCCCCCCAGCTACAGCAGCCAGCGTAATCCCTGAAGTGGGAAACTACATGAGAAACATAACACAGCCTTGGGCTGTATTATGGTTTGCACCTAAGATCCTCCAAGGACACTACGTATCCTAACTGCCAAAAATTCACCTCCTCTCAGCCCTTGGAGGTCACTCTGTCTCCGCTTGAACCTGCAAGAAGACTGAGTTTGCTGTGGAGGAAAACAGGGATAGATAGTGCAGCTTGGAGAAGATCTCAGTGTCACAGTGAGAGTAGGACCAGTGTGTGGGAGGGCTCCTTAGTGCTGGGATTGGGAGGGACCCCAGAAGCACCCAGCACTTATGGAAATGTGTGCATCCAAACACAAATGCAAAACCTCTAAGAGCTTTTGGATAGCAAAATAAGTATGGGCTTCAAAGTCCAAAGATCTTAGAGCTTTTACTTTTTTCCCCAGGATTTGTCTTTTTTCTTTAACTAAAAAAAGGCAGAATCTCACACATTTTTCTGTTACTTGCACAAACTAATGATATTGTCCTAAAACTGTATTACTGACTAAATTTCCTGAGCACCTTTCCAAGACTTATCCTCTCCACTATCCTTCTTGTCTTGATTTTGATTATATTGCCACTCAAGAGTGGGAAGTGGCCATTATTTAAAACACTTAGCAGATGAGCAGCCCCAAAACCATTCAGATTCTCCTTCCTTCTCCACTTTTTCCTCCTGCTCAAAGTTATCTATTCCAGTACAGCTTCAGTGTAGTTGAGTGTCCCAAATCAACACACACCACTGCCGAAGAATCTCCACCTTGCTGCACTCAGTGCATCCCCAGTGCCCAAGGCTGACTCCCTTCCCCATGGTCAAGGATTCTATTACTTATCACATCCTTGCCAAGAGAAATTACCTACTTTACAAAAAACTAAGGCATTATAAATGTGTTCTGTGACTGTGGGACAAGGAATTATGGTAGGGGACTGACACCCAGTGAAGTCCAGTTACAGAAGAGAAGGATGAAATCTGAAAGAGCTGCCTGACTGAAGAGGCATCTCCTGGTGGTGCTCGGGATCAGGTCACTATATCTTGCCTCCATTGCTCTTTATCTCTGCACAGCAAATCGCTGTTGCTGTTCCAGCTCACTAGAGCAAAGAGGTAGAAACCTCAATTAAAGTGTTTGAAGGGACTCTTCAGAAAGAACATGAATGTGGCTGAGGCCTTGAGATAGGCCCTATTCAGACATGGATTTTACCGTGATTTTGCTCAGGAACCCCTGATGATTTCTAGCTCCCTGAGTACATCTGTTGCTGGAAACATAGCAGTGTTTACCTTGTTAAAAGCAACTTGTGTCAAAAAGCAGCAAGAAGGAACAGAGTGGCTATGGAGGCTCCTGGGAGAGATTTTCCTCCATGTGCTGCTCCCAGCAGCTTGCAAGGTGAAGGAGAGGGCACCCTCGGCCCCTTGCCTGGACTCACTAGAAAGGCAGCCTTGGCAAACCATGGCCCCTCAATTAACCACGGGAGGATTGGTCTCCACCTTCCACAGGGAGGGCGAGAAATTAAGCTGTGAAATTGCCTTACATCATTCCATTGGCAAACAAGGGCTTTCTTCATCTGGCAAGGCTTATGTCAAAGCCATGAAACCTGCGACTGCAGGTCTGTGAGGCAGATCTTGGCTTCCTCTGTGATTTTCCAGTGTCTCCACCTCCAGCATGGTATCGTCTGGCTAGGTGGTGGGACCCTGGTGCTGTCTGGCCAGACGAGAACCTCATGGATGACAGAGTAACACCCACAAAAGGCATTTTGGTTTCCTGCAGCTCCATCTATCCTGCCCAGTATTTCAGTCTTTTCAGTCACTATTTTGCCTTCAAGAAACAAGTTTATAATGACCTTTGCTCAGAGCAACTGGAACCAGCCTGAAACATGAAATCTGTAACATATCTGATGATGTCAGCTTACCCTTCTCTGCAAGCCTCCCCCAGACTGAGTCACAGCAGGAGGGTTCAAAGTCAATACTCAATAGCATTAGCTTAAAGATATACTGCCAGTGGGCTAATTTATCAGTAATTCAGAGTGGAGTGAGTTTTCCTGACTTGTTGGTGCTCCCTTGTCTATCTCTTAGTGCAAATGAAGAAGGATGCCCTTCCCGTATCTCTGATTAGTAACATGCTTGACATGATTCAACAATTTTCATTAACAATTACAGCTGAAGTACTTGATTTAGTTATTTCTCAGCACGCACTTTACATCCTTGTACTGTGCCAGATATCAAACCTTTAAAAAAACTTTTAGAATTTAAAAGTATATAGGAAGACTTTGACCATATTTAACATGCTCACGGCAAACTGTCCTCTGTCAAATGTACATCCCTAAGCTTTGATCAGTAGTTGTGGATGCTTCAAAATGATGCTAAAACAAATCAGAGTAGCAGTCTGCCTCAGAACAGAAATGCTCAGGTCACTCACCACATGTATGACCTCCTGAGAAAGCTCTTTGGCTGGTAAACATGAAGTCCATTAGAACCTGCTAAACAGATGTGATTACACACATTGAAACCTCTCAGCGCATTGCTCTCTTGCACCATCATACAAGGCATTAAGGACTGGATATCATATGTATTGATCTACCAGCATTTCAATACACAATCCACTATTTACACTGGCTGCTCTCATAAGCAGCAAGCACTCCCTAAGAAGGGGAATGTCATTTTTGTCTCTGCAGAATGGTTGACTCAGAATGTCTTGTGATACGTTTCTTGCACTGCCTTGACTCTGAGCAGAGTGGTCTCACAGACCTCTGCAAAAACAGCTCCTACTGCAGGGCCACTGTGAAATTTGTAGCACCACTCATGAATGCCAATATCTCACAGTGACTTGACAAGATTCTCTGAAAAAAAAAATTCTTTTGTGTCCAACGGACTCTCTGATTGATGTAGTCTGCAGCATTTGCCTTTGTCAACTCATTCTTGCCTCATGATGCTGTGAAAAATCACAAATGATATTGTGCACTAGTTGGTTTCGCTGCACTCCAAACCCGTTGCAAATATAGATGCAAATAGTTACTTTGAAACTTAAACTCTTTTTTTCAGCTTTCTTTACAGAGGCATGTTTTACAACCACTGATGTCTGCTTTCTCTCACACTTTATTATTATAAATTAGCAGGGTCAAAGAGCTCCCCTTAGGAAGGTTTAAAACAACACTTTTCCCCTTTGGTTTTAATGGTCTACACCAGTTTCTGTGCCATCTACTGGGTAGCAGCATGCCTCCCACTTGCCTTTGTGATCCTAAATATCTATGCCCTGATTCATTGTTGGGGCATGCAGTGGGAGCCAGAGCACAGCACTTTCATGCAGACCTTTTGATAAGAGCACAACGGTATCCATTAAAAGAAAGGAAATCTCTTGTTTAAGGGAAAACAAAAACACACATGCATGTACAAAAAACCCCACAGCAACCTTAACCTTATATTATAGTCTGCAGCTAAATCTGGAGCTGTGGACCTTGAGCCAAAACAAAACCACAGTTTAGGGAAAGTGGCATAATATATATTGTAATTACAAGGTTCCACTACAATAACAGACCCACAGAACTGGCCAAAAGGTGAGTTTATTTGTCTTTATTGGCAGTGGGAATACGACTAGGTTTCTTTGGCTGAAATTTCTTATTTTCTTTAAAAAGGAGAAATGGAACACTCCCCTTTCCCCATCACTCTCCACCCAAATGGCAGCTCCTACATGCTCTGTCAGCTGAGGTTAGCTCCATAACACAGATCTCTTTTCACTGAGCTATTATTTTACTAGTAGCTGTAATGGGCTATTATCTGTGTGACACAACCTCTGGAGTGGCAGAAGACACTTCTTTCTCCTCCACTGACAGATTGAAGAGCTAAATTATAATTTAAGGAACCAGGTGCCCAATTCTGTCAAAACATCTCATGTGATGGTTTCTTATTCAAGAGAAAACTATACATAATCAAGTAAAAGCATATGAAGGTTTCCTGGTCTAAAACGAGATGTCAGAGACAATGTTAGTAAGTGATGTTAATGCTAAGATGACCTTCTAGCTATTGTGTACTTAGGGTTTAACAGCTTAAGAAAAGCTCAGTAAGGAAAACAGATATTGCTAGCTTTGCTAAAATCAAAACGTTAAAATAATTCCAAATCAAAGTGAAATTGACTGTCTGAATTTCACAGAATAAACAAGAAATACAAAAATTAGTTAATTCCATAGGTGAAAGTAAACATCTGACAGTTTTAAATTCTTTCATCTTGAAGACTTTATGGTTTTAAAGCTTATGAGCTAACACATGAGATAGTGTTATGCTAGAAATTGAGTGAGAGTTCTTCCACTTAAATGAACAGAAGATGAATTTAAAAACATTAAATGGTATTTCTTGAAGGATTATATGCAACATTCCCAGTGCAAGTTTAAACAAATGTCAAGGTGCCCTTCTCTTGGCATCCCATAGTCTTTGATTTGTAAAGCAGCTTTTAGATAATTTAACAGCCAGGAATGGTTTAAAAGAAAGTCAGGGAATTTGCAAGTATGTGTACCAATTTGTATTGTCTGTCTCAGACCTCATAACTTCTTCCCATTACTGTGTGACAAGCATTGATGGGAATGCTTGTGACATTCTTCACACTATGTTGAAACAAAACCTTTGATAGTATTTTTCTCCCAACTCAAAGTTATTTATAGAACACCATTTTTTTTTCCTATGTGCTGGTTTTGGCGGGAGTAGAGCTAGTTTTCCTCACAGCCGCTAATGTAGGGCTGTGTTTTGGATTCATGCTGGAAACAGTGTTGATAATCACAGGGATGCTTTAGCTATTTCTGAGCAGGGCTTACACAGAGTCAAGGCTGTTCATCCCACCCCAGCAGCAAGCAGGCTGGGGGTGCACAAGGGAGGGGACACAGCTTGGACAGCTGACCCCGACTGACCAAAAGGGTAGTCCATAACCTATGGTACCATGCTCAGTATATAAAGCTGGGAAAAGAATTAGGAAGGGGAGGATGTTTGAAATGACGGTATTTGTCTTCCCAAGTGACCTGGCCTGATGGAGCTCTGCTGTCCTGGAGAGGGCTGAACACCTGCCTGGCCATGGGAAGTGGTGAATGCATTCCTTCTTTACCTTTGCTTGTGCATGGGGCTTTTACTTAACCTATTAGACTAACTTTGTTTCAACCCATGAGTTTTCTCACTTTTGCTCTGTGAATCTTTCCCCATCTCCCTGGGGAGACTGAGCAAGTGAGTGGCTGTGTGGTGCTTAGTTGCAAGCATGGGTTATACCCCAACATCCTATGAAATACATTTTGATATTCTAGAAAAAAAAAATAAGAGGAGACTATGCTAGTGATCTTAGGGACAAAGCTACTTCTAACTCAAAAATTTTACATTGATAACACCTGCTGACGGAGACTGGTAAACTTCACAAATCCAACTCACAAGAGTTCTAATACAGCACTCCTGCTTCAGTTCAAGCAGGGACATCTTTGATCTCTTTCCTGAACTCAGCATTGTGAAGGTTTCAGAGACACACAGCATGTAGCAGCACAGGGTGAGCTTTACCACTGGGATTTCTTTTGCCAGTCACAATCACACATCAAAAGAAATGAGACAAACTAATTTAAACTTAAAATAAAGGAAACATGATACAGTGTTTGCTGAATGCTAGCTGTTCTCTTTGGATTGAGTGATGCACCCACCCCAACACAACTGGGCAGATCCTGTGGGAGTGCCTTGCAGACCCTGCTCTGAACAAAATTCATGCTCACTGTCTGAAATTTGATTTTAGTACTAGTTCTCTATATGTCTCCTCTTGCCTCCTCTGTGACTGTAAGTAAGATTCCCTGCCCTTACAGGCAGTATGATTTTCCACAGCCAAGATCAGTTCAAATGAACTGTCTTCTCACAGCTGGGGAGGACCAAAGTAGAAAGTAGTTCCTCTTCCCCCAGATGTATTTAGGGACTAAGGGGCCAAGTCTCCCCATTTTAATCCAGTTGTTTCTGTCTCCTCTGTGTTAGTGGAGCCAGATCAAGTGGCACAAAACTGGAGGCTCTGCAGTCACAGTTGCACTACATTTATCCATGTTATGGGTAGTAACAGGCTACTTGTTCCCTCTTTTTGTCTTTCCTCTATAGTACCACACCTTACCCCAAAGGAAGAAATAACTGCTGTTGCACTTAACTGCTGTTGCACTTAACTCATCTGCTGCTGAGAGCCTTCCTTTACTTCCCCTGTCCCAAATCCAGTTACTCCTATTCTGACTTCAATAATTTACCTGGAATCACAGCAGGGAATCACTTTGCTCAGATGCTTTCCTGAACAGCAATAATGACCAAAAATAAGTTAAGACACAGAAAATCCACAATTTTCAGTTTATTCCAGTGATAATTTTTTGTCCCTTACTTTTTTCTTCTTGAAACTTAGAGATCCCAGATTCCTTCCCGAAGAGTCCATTAGGAACTCTATACTCTATACAACCCAATACGTTGTCAGCCTGGAGGTGAATCTAGAGCACTCATGTAATCTTTCAGTCTTTTTCTCAACAGAATAATTTAGGTCTGTTGAAGCTTGCAAATGCAAAGCTTTTGCTGTCTAGCTTGGGAAATATGTATATATATCTCTATATACACATGCATACAAATGTATTTAATTTCCATTTGAATCTTCAAACATCTTTTTTGAAACGTGTCCATCATAAAGCCAACACTGTAGCTTCTTCCTACTTTGTGATTCAGTGGTTACGTTAACTATTTTGCAACAGCTTGAGATTTGGAGCTCACTTTGAACTGTTTATGCCTAAGACCACTACTTGTGGAGGCATCGCTTGCCAGATCCACTGCTGTGAAAGTCTGCCACCATTCTTATCCCTGCTCGTCTGTCCACATTTGTCTGTACTGAAATGCTGTTTCTTTGTCTTGACCAGTTTGAAAAGCCTCATGTATCACCCTGAGTTTCTCACCCTTATAAGTGTTTCTTTTTCTGTCTACTTTTCCATTATCTGGAAAAGTTGCCAGTAGTCATTTCATGAGTATAAAATTAGCACTGAACTTCAAATAAATATGCTTGCAGATTATAAGTAATTTTTATATATGTTTATATTCATTTTGTACTTATATGCAGATTATTTATGAATGCTCTGAACACAGGATGACTCAAAATGGCTTGTAACATGGCAACTTGTCTGTATATGACTTCTCAAGACCTCTGAGACCCTTGCAATTACTCTCTCAGGGACTCATTTTTCAATTACAATGCTACTCAATATTAAGACAAAGTCTCTGTAAAATTTCTGTGTATTGTCAATTAAACTCACAGCCTCAAATCATGAGAGCTTCAGCAATGAAAAGTGGTTCAAGCAGAGACCTGCTGACCATAAATACACAGTGGTGAGGGCTATTGATCCAATTCTGTAATCTTACTGATTTAAATCTTCTATCAGTCTTTAAATTCAGGTGCTCTGCATTGTTAGCATTCTAGCATGACACCAGCCACTTAAAAACTATTCCTCCAGTGCTCTTAGTCTTGCTAAAGAGATTTTTTTTCCTGTTTCTGGGTCTCTTTATTAAATTGGTAGACTCCAAGATTTCTAGTATAGTATGTTTTCTACTTATTAAATATTGGTGGTTTGGGGTTTTTTTAAATCTCTAATTCCTGCAATTGGGTCCAATTTTAATGAGAGGCAGCCAGGCAATACTACAAAGAGCCAAGATCTCCAGCAATATGCTACCCACACATTCACCAGCTTATTCTTGGCTTTCTCTGCCTTTCAGTCACTCAGATGAACTCTCCTCCTGTGACCAGTGCCTTTCTGCATGACCTCACATCTTTCCATTGAGGACTGTCACCACCAGGACAGGGTTCCCAGGGGACCCACGATTGTGCCAGCCGCTGCAACCTCACCTTCCTCCCACCCTGGCTGTGCAGCTGAACCAAAGCCAGAGCCTCCCAAGCCATGCAGAGGTCTGTGCCAGCAGATGGACTTTGGCCACCACAAGAAGTAGTTGCCTTCTTTCAGGCCGTACAGGTGACACAACTGCAGAGGATCTGTGGTGCACTTAGGGGAGTTTTAATGACCGCATTAAGCCCTTTGAGATGCACAGATATTAACGAGACCCAGACATCAGAACAACAACAATTCCCCTTTTGGTGGTGTTTTCTTTATATCAGTATTTCTAACATCGCAAGCAATTTATTCTCTAACTGGATACAGGCTTTTCCAGGAACAGCAGAGTAGAGTGAGACTGAATTTCTAATGTAATAAAAAAGCACCAAACATTTCAGATTTCTTTTTAAACATTGTAAAAGAAGAAAGAAGGGCTGCAAGCCCATTCCCTCACTTTTTGCAGATCTCCTTTAAGAAAACATGGCTTATTCAGGCAACTGAACACACACACTACGAATATTATTTCTCTTAGACCAGGGCCTCTAACAAAAGTGAGCGGGAGGGCTTCACTCATCCCATGTAGCTGGCAAGAATGGAATAAAAACACATTCAACAAGCTGATCCCTTGGTATTCTTCTGTTTCTTGCCCCAGCTGAGGCAGCACAGCTGCATTCTGTACATGTCCCTGGGGCTACACCCAGCACCTATACTGCTATTTATTGCTTATTATCTGCTTATGAGGAAAATGCGTGGCTTTTATGTGAGAAAATAATTTATTTAGCATATAGCAAATAGAAATACTTCCAAATGGGAGAGAAATAAAGTTGAACATAACCACAGCCTTCAGAAAGCAAGAAGGTCAACCTTTGCTTTGTTTTGGTCAACCACAACGACAACAACAACAAAAAAGTGACAACTTCTTTTTGCCTATATATTTACCAGAAAATGACTTTTTAGCCTATTTTATTTCTGGAACGTTTCAAAGTCCCTTCACTTAAGCAGCTCACCTGAGAGAAATACACAGCAGTTACAAAAATGCCCCAATGATGCCATCCTATTCTCTCCCTAATTTGATGAATATTACTTAATTTCCTGCATCTCCAATATGATGTTCTCCCTCTTTTCCTCTGAAACACCTGTGCTTGTGGGCTAAGAATAGGATCCATATTCAGAGCTGTCACAAAAGCAAAGAAGAACATCTGGGCTTCTATGTCCCCACTACATTCTGGCAAACAGTGTTCCACACATGCCCGTTTCACACATTTGTCTTCCCAGCGTGTAGGGGGTTGGTTGGTTCTGGGGACTTTTCACTGTCTTGCTCAGGGGTAGCAGGGACAGCATGTTTGTCCGTAGGCCCTGGAGGAGCAATTCTTAGAGGCTGATAACTAGACCAGTTTTCTTGAGAAGAGTGGTTGATTCTTCCCTGGTATAACTCTGCTGATTCTAATGGCTTTTTACAAGGGATGGATTTGGCCCCATGTTGTTAGATGTCTGCATATTAGAAACAGAGTCATTTGCTACAAGGGAAACAGTCAACATCTTATTTGCATCCATGCATATCAACAATGCAATTAGGGCAAACTTCTTTGAGAATTGGATTCAGATGGTAATTAAAGTATTGTGTTATGAATTTTAATTTGGCATTAGTGAAGTAAATTATTCTGTATTGCTCTGTTCTCACAGTTTGGGCAGAATACATTATGCTTTGCTTACTGAGACCTTTGAATTAAAAAAAAAAAGAGCCTAGTCCCTGTGTCCTTAGAATATAATTGTGTGGAAGAAAATGAGTTACATAAAACATTTGCGAGTGATTCAAAGTCAAACAGCAGTGAACATCATTCCTTTGATACCCTCCCACAATTTGGGGACTCAGTTGGAAGGGCTGGGGAGGAAACTCTTCTAAGCAGTAATAATTTGTAAGATTCAATTAAAGAAAGAAAGCACATAAAAACAACTACTTTGAAAAGACAGGTGAGATACAAACATTTAAAAACAATAATCAATGTCTACATCTATATCACTGATAATGACATATGGTCAGCAGATATGAGCTTAGAAGATCTGAGTGAACTTACAAAATCATATTGGACTCCTGACATATATGTAAGAGAAATATGCATATGTATATATATGTGTGTATATATTTATATATATATATATATATGTATGTCTGTGTATGTGCTTTTGTGTCTGTAGTTTTGAAGGTGTGACCTATTAAGTAGCACAAACCCTAATTTTTAGCTACTAACGTTTAGCACTTATACTGTGTTCAGAAACAGGCCACTGTTCTTCATGTCCCAAACTCCATGTTAGTAGTTGGCAGAGGGTTTTAAAGGAAGACTAGTAAAAATAACACAATGACTGTTCTGATACAAGTCTTTGTTGAGCATAAGAAATCTAGGTACATGCATGAGGAGAAGAAAGGTTTCCAGTAGTTGTCTGAGGAGTGTTTAAAGGCAGGAGAACCTCATCGTCCAAGATGTTCCACATGTTTGCAGTAAAAGACTGTCATTGCTTGCAGAATTTGCTCTCCAAGTCAACAAGACACAGGGCACACCATGAGAAGGGTGTTACTCCATCCATATTATATAGCACACTAATCTCCTTTCTTCATCAATGTTTTCCTTTGATCCAGCCTTCCTTTCAGCTCCTACATCAGCTGCATCCAGGCATTCTTAGGGTTTGGCCCAGCAAAAAGGTCTAGAAAAGGCAAGAGATAAAAATCTGTTATGTTCAACTCTTTTTGACTGAGTTGACCCTGGCTGGACACCAGGTGCCCACCAAAGCTGCCTGTATCATTGTGCTCCTCAGGTGAATAAGTCCTGCTGGGAGTCTGCTCCAGTGTGGACCTCCCTTGGGGTTATATCCTCCTTTGGGCACCCATCTGCTCCAGCTTGGGATCCTCCAGGGTCTGCAGGTGGATATCTGCTCCACCATGGACTTCCATGGACTGCCTTTCCACAGTCATCTTCACAGGCTGCAGGGGAATCTCAGCTCTGGCTCCTGGGGCATCTCTTCCCCTACCTTCTGCACTGGCCTTCATGTCTGCAGAGCTGTTCCTCTCACATATTCTCACTCCTCTCTTCTGGATGCTGCTGGTGTTTTGCAGTCCTTTTTTCCCCCCTTCTTAAATACGTTATCTCAGAGGTGCTATTGTCATCACTGATGAGCTCAGTCTTGGCCAGTGTCAGGTCTGTTCTGGAGCCGACTGGGTTGGCTGTGTCAGATACAGGAAAACCTTTTAGCAGCTTCTTACAGAAGCCACTCCTGTAGCCCGCTTGCTACCAAAACCTTGCCACGCAAACCCAAACCACTTTCCATCCAGGAAATAAGTGAACGGCCAAACTCCCTCTAGGGACTGGGATACATGGCTCCTGTTTCCAGCCACTGCTCCCAGCTGCAGAACTGCTCCCAGCAGGATCCCCAAGAGGGTTTGCACTGTGGGGTTGGTGAGGAGGCCCCCTTATTCCACTTTCACATTATGACCCATCAGTACTGCCTGTGTCCTTCGTAAGAGACATTTTCCTGACCTACTCTGGAGGACTTCTGGTGACAGAGATGTATTTTCTCTAGGCAGCCCATCCCAGTATTTCACAGTCTTACTGTTAAAGTCAAATATGTGCTCATATTTAACTGGCATCTTTCTTACAATTTAAGTCAATCAGGCCTAGTTTTTGACTAGTGAAAAAAAATCTTCAAGTCCATTTCAAGTCAATGAAGCCATGACAGTTTCTACTCCCTAAAAGTATAAAACTGAGAGGTGTTCAAGGTTTTTGTTACATGGGAGAAGTGCAAGTCCTTTTGTGGCCTGAATTTCTTAATAGAAAAAAATTGCAGCTAAAATTCCAGAGCATACAAAAAGGTTATGCTTTTAGTGTTTCTCATTTAGAGAGCTAAAGAGCCAAATGTTTCACAAAGACAAGATGCTCTCATGAGAATGAATTTCTCCATGATTTTCATAGCAGATTAAAATGTTTAAGACTTAAATAATCTTTGGATGAGGTCCTGACCTCATGTTTGTATAAATATGGGCTTGTTCAGCTGAAGTCTGTGGAGCTATATAAAAATAGCACCAGTGTAAGAGAGGAGCCAGCCCAGAATATGTCAGCATATCCTCAGTCCCATGATATTGCCCAGCACCCCACTGCCTGGCCCCATATGCTTCCAAATGTCCTGACAGAGGTGTTTGCAACTGCTGTTGGAGCACTCAGATATGTGCTACAGTATGAAACAGATGGTAGCTCCGTGTAAAATAATATATCCAAAGGTACCACTGCAAGAACCCTCACGGTATTTGTGTCTTTGAGGTAAGTTTGCTACAGATGTTAGCCAGAGGACATACTAAGCTTATTCACTGGATGTCTGTAGGGAAGGTAGATGCTTCACCACCTTAGGAAATGAAAAATATATTACATTTTCTTCTTGCTGAGATTAGTATTTATATTCAGCTGTTGTGCATCAGTTCCCCATGCCTGTGTGTGCAGGTGTGAGTGTTTGCTGGTGAGGTGCAGCAAGGTGTGTGGGGGGGGGGGGGGTGGTGCTGGTGTCACGGCAGGCAGGCAGAGCCCACGAGGGATAACATCTGCCAGCCACAAAAACCACGGCAGTGGCACTCAGCGTCCAGCGTGCCCAGCTGCCCAGTCCTAAATGCTACAGAACATTAAAAAGTAACAACAACAAGAAAAACAACAACACTATGATGTCCCTCTTCATTAACTTTTTAAAGCTTCTGCTCACTTTGTGAAATCACCATTCTATCGCGTGGTCAATAATGTATGAAATGAAAAACTCCTGTCCACTCTGCAATGAAAAAAGCAGACAGATTTACAGTAACTGCTTAGTGCTATTTTTGGTAGGCCTGAATTCAGGGACAATAAATAAAATTTAAAAAAATCCCAGAAACACAAAAAAGAGCAGAGGCAAGAAAATTAAGTTAAAACCAAAAAAAATGGTCAAACCTTTTAAAGACAGTTGCAGTGAGGGAGATATATTTTTTCTTTCTTAATCTCTTTTTGTCACCTCCTCACAAGAGAGACACAGTCTAGAGAAAAAGCAATGCCATTTTTTCCTTAATTTCCTTTTTAAAATGAACTTCTTGTTCATGGAAGATACTTGTCTCTGGTAGCACCCAAAACCCAGAATTAAGAGTAAATGCACATCTTCAATCCATCCTCCCATCACTAGCAATCTCCTTGACCTATTAACCATCTCACTGTTAGGCTCAGCTGAAGCATCTCTCCAGGGGTAGAATACGGCAGGATTTTTCTGGCTGTGTGCAGCACTTCAAGGCTGGAGAAATACTTTGCCCTATGCAATTAACGTGTTCATGTAGAGAATAAAGAACAATGACAAAATATATTCTTAGCCCTTTCTTCTTAAAATTAGAAAGCGCTTACTGTTTGGCAGAATGGGCTAACTGAAAGAGGGCAAGTAGCATTTTCAAAAGTATATTTACAAAAATAACATGCTTAGTCATCACAGCATGCTGTCTGTCTCCAGCGTGACTCTTCCTGCTGCCATTGCTGCTGAATTCTTTTGCAGAGGGAACAGCACTGACAGACCTACATACACAGCAACTGCAAAACCTATTTTGGGTATAACCTGCCAGGGAAGCTTCCCAAAGTGGTGCTGAACCCTGAACCTATCCCTATTCCTGCTAATGTGACCTGCTTCATTGCTAGGGTTCCTGCCCCAGCCTCCTCCAACTTTACCACGTCGGTTAGAAAATTCACTGTGGAATGGCAGCAGTGAATGGCTTCTTCATTTTATAACAGCTCACAGCAAATTGGTGTAATCTGCATTTCCAGCTACAGGAGTTTTGGAGCAGAATTAATTGTAAATGACTTCTAGCCTAGTTATAATCTAAAATACTGTTTCGTTTTGGCAGTAGAAAGGAACTGCACTTTCTGCATAAATCCAATGCCTATAAAACAGAAGAAAGCAAAGCATGATCAGTGTGGTGAGCAGGAGATAAAACAAGCTCCTTGGCACTGGGCAATGGCAGAGGAAGTCTGTTTCCTCCCTGATAGCTAGTCGAACATTGTTACCCTAAGCTGGGCTGGTTCTCCTCCCACCAGGCTGTTCATATACCATCTGTCCATGCTGAAAATTATCAGGAGCATTATGTTGCGTCTTCACTTATTAAAAGGCTGAATGCAAACTTTCCAGAGCATACAGAGTGTTACAGCCTACTGCACTGGAAACTTTATACCATTATGTCTAGCGAGGCCCCTGAGTCTCTGTTTTAATGCCTTGGAAATGCGACAAAGTAGAGCCAAGAAAGGGCAAAGTAAAACCTGAAACTTGAAAATTAGGACTCACAGTCTTCTCCCATTTCCCTCCTTCACTCACACGAAACTAGAAACAAATCAAATTTGTACTTATGCTGTATTTTTAAAACAAGGACAGAGTAAAATCTTTTCCACAATTATTTTGTCTGTTCTGGCTTTGAGGGACAGAAAAGCTTTTAGAAGAAGACCATAGTGCTGGCACTTTTTCTTTTCCCTCAGGTCCCCCATTTAAACTTGCTTTCACTAAAACATGAACAGAAAACCATCTTCAGATACTACCTAGATAAAAGGTGAAATGCAATTCTTGCTATAATATTTAAGAATCACATATATCTCCAGATGTTAAAACACTCTATTACCACCACCAGTGTCCGCTTTCCTTTGATGGGCAAATTGATATTTCCTGTAGCAGTAAGATGATGATGTGCTGACTTGACCTGTATCTTAGATATTCATTCAACGAAATTAGAAGATCAGTCACATTAGAATAATGCATATGTGAGTTTAAATTCTTATTTCCATGTGCACCTCGAGGAATATAGAAAGAGAACAGAAATTGCTCGCTTTCGCTCAAGGAACAGGTAGACAGGAAATGCTAGGCATAGAACTGTGCATCCCGGTATTCAGATCACTCCTTCAGCAATTGACTCTTGCTAGTATTTTGAGAAACATATTTTATAATTCCAGAATTAAAATCTCTTGCTGTTGATCCATTTCATGTAATTGAAAATACTATATATATTCAGCAAAATGCCTTTAGTAACTCTTGAACAACTTCAACAAGTAGGAATGTGTGAGTATCGGTTTATTGAAATCTATCACTGAACACTGTATTTTTAAATACTATGGAAAATAACAGACCTTGCTTCTATTAAAAATTCCTTTGAAATATTCTGCTCTATGTGAACATGTAATTTTATTTATTTTTACAGAAGACCAGATCCTATTCTTTATCCGTTTCAGATACATTTAGAAAAAGCATATTTTAAAAGCCTTCTGTAGCGTGGGAGAAATCTTGTTCTGTAACTTTTGTTGTCGACTTTATGGATAGCTGATTCTCCTTGGTAAACTTCCCAGTGGCTCCTAGTAAGGGTGAGAATTTAGAAGCCATCCAGGCAGTGTTAGGGCAGTGCCTTTGAGGAACCCTATGCAGGCACTGCACTTACAATAACCTTGTTGGCCAAGCATGGCCCACGAGAGGCTCATCTTCCCTAAAGCCTTCATTGCTCAGATCACCCTTCTCTGTTTATTCAGTTTTTGCTTTTCACCCAGATCTGTCACAAAGTACACAAGCATATGTCTTTCTAAGCCAACCTCTATTATTTTATAAAACCCAGTGAAAAACATACAGGAATTGATTGTGGTAGCTGTCAAGCCTGCAAGTGATTTAAGCGTGTTTGCCCTTTCATTCGCTGCATTTTTGGGTGTTATATAAATAGAGGAGAAAATGTAAAATGCAGGTTAAGTCATTCAACACTTCTGTTTTTTTCTGATTTCTGCCCTGTTCTGGCATCTTTGAAACTACATTTTTGTCAGTCAGCTAGTGTTGGAATATTCGTAGGTTTGAAAGCCAAAACAATAGGTTCGGCAGTGAATGTTATCAGCTTTGTCAAAATCAAGTATTGAATCAGAACCAGGATCCATCCAGGTTCTTCAAAAAGCATAGTAGACACATTCCTCATTAGGCATCTGTTTATTCCAAAACACAAACACACAGGGGATAGAATTAGATAACACTTTTCTGGCTTACTAAATGGGTTAGACTTAGTAAATATGGTACTCGATTTTCAACTGATTCTACCATCTGTCAGCAAACTTATTGCTTTTAGCAGGGGTTTTTCTTGTGGTAATTTCTGGGATTTTTCCCCTCTGTTCTTTTCATGAATATACATGCCTACAAAGTTTAAGGGAAAAGTAAATTAAAGAAAAAATTAATTAATCCACAAAATCTGAACAAGGAAGGTCAGATTATAATCAGAAACTACAAATGGACTTGCAAATTGTTATCAACAAGCAGCACAGGAAAAAAAATCTCATGTGTGGAAGGAACTTCCTATTGTTTTTCAGGTGTATCTAAATCCCACAGTCAGTTACCGTGGCAAATGTTGTTTGTGTAATGCACAGTGGAACAGCAACTGTGTGCATGAGTAGAGACTGGTGTGAGAAGGACAAATAGCCAGGGTGAGGCAAACTACCCAGTAAATTGTCTAGCTGGGGCCCAATGTCATAAGTCTAAGCATAAAATTGCTGTTGTGCTTTCATACTGAAAAGAAATAAGTCTCAGACCCATTCTAATGCTAAGTAGGGGCAGAACAAAATCATGGACATTCAGTCACATGGGGATGCACGTTCTCTTCAGAGCTGGTAGGGGCAGTGGTTTGAAGTTCCAACAACAAGCTCCACTGCATGGTGTAGATGCATTGTTTCTACACCAGCAGCTGCCTTGCATCCCACAGGGAAGGCTGTGTTGCTGTTGAAGAGCTTGATGCACTTAGAGACTTGGAAAAAAAATTTTGGCCTCATCCAACAGAATTGAAGAGTTTTTTCATTATTTCCAGCAGATTTCTAGTCTCAGTTCCTGACTTTTTGGATGTTTAGGGAAGATACGAACTTTTATAAAGGAGGAGTAAAGGAGAATAAAGACTCAGTCAGAGACACTGGTGATAGTGGTGGGTTTAGCAGTGTGTCTCTCCAGAGTGTCTTTGGTGCACCTTTGTTTCTCTCCTCCTCAAGAGCCTCCAGCAGCAGAACTGCATTGCTGCCATCCCCAACATTTGCAAAAAGATGTTGCTCTTGACAAGGAAGGGGGTGACAGGGAGAACTTGTACTTCCCCTACTGGTAGAAGGGGGAAGTTGATCCTAAAATACAGTTTGTCAAACAACAGTACTCTGACCTTTTTTCACCCACAGTTTTAGGCCAAGTTTGTCCCCTTGACCAAAACAACCCTTTCAGCCCAGCAATAAAACAAGACTAGGCCAAGGCATGAGTTTGCTATAGACAGCTTGGGTGTAGCACTCAGCCTGCTGAGATTTAAAAAATTGTTAATGGCAGGGAGATAGATTTGGGAAGAAAAATGGTGGGTAGTCAGAGATTCCTTATAGGCAGGTTCATCAATATATCCAAAGCATTAAGCATCATTGGAGCAGGCAACCTCAAAGTGTGTAACCATTCAAACACCATGCAATGAACAGAAGTACAAAAAGTAACAAGGAATGAGATAAAGGTTAGCACCAGGCACAAAACATCAATACAGGGGAGGAGTAGGAAGATTATAGAAATGTTTGTGATACTGTAGTAAAGTTATAAGTAAAGTCAAGGTGAAGAATTGAAAGAGGTGTGAATGAGATGTAAGATAAATGGAAAGACGCATTCCGTATACATAAAGGAACAGGACATGGCAGAAGAGATGGGATGAGAGATAGGAGGGGTAATAAATTGTTGAAGGGGCTGACATAATACAAAAAAAATATTTATTTATTCCTACATTCACAATGTGTCATAGAGAAATAATCACATACTTATTTTCCATGAGAAGAAAATATACCATGATAAATCAAATCTATGTCCAAGATGAAGTCAATGAAAGGAAGACATCAGAAGGCTTAAATTAATTGCCAGTATCAAAGACCCATGCCCTGTTCAGAAAAAAAAGGCATAAAGATAAATTCAGATATATTAGCAAATGTGCTGCATTAAAAAGCTCTTTAAAATATGAAGAAAAAAAATCAGTAAAACAGAAGATATCATATTTAATGCCTGTACTTTCAAGAAGGAATTTGATGTGACAGCAAGAAACCATTCCTTTTATTCAAAACAACACTGGGAAAAGTAATCAGGTGAAGATAATATTGGATGAAAGTGCTGTCGGAGAAAATATTGGGGAAAACTTGCAAGAGAAAGCTATAGTGACAGCTCCTGTTTCAGTTACAGCAAGCATCATAGACTCAGTAAAGGCAATAGGCTGCAATCCTTCCAGCAGGATGGCATGGCCAAAAGACCTAAAAAGAACCATTCATGGGTAAAGGGGGAAATAGAAAGTAGGGTTATGGACATTAATTTACCTTTGTAGTTAGTAGGAGCAAGACCATTATTGTGATATGCTGTTTCTGCTCACTTCACCTACACTTACAGGGGACAGTAGAAAATTGGAGAGGACTTGCTGGCACAAGGATGCTGTGAAAAGTGGAGAACATTCAATGGAGGGAGGGAAGTAAGGGAGGGAGGGACAGAGGGAGGGAGCAGACTACTTGGAATCTGAAATGAACTTTCCATACCCTGCAAGGGAAAATTACTGAGGGCATTAAGTTGTTTAATCTTGAACACATAGAAACATAACAGGATGCAGTGGCAGGAGGCTGACATCAGTCAAATTCAAACTAGATTCAAACAGCAAACTCGAAAGTGTATATTTTTCATGGCAATATTAATTAACCACCAAGAATAAATGACCAGTGACTGTAGACAACTCTTACTACTTGAATTCAAGACTGGAAGTCTCCCTAAGAGATACTCTGCAACACAAGAAGTAGTCTAGTTGACCTAAGAATGGTTGGATAAAACTGTAGTTCAGGTCATACTGAGCATCAAGCAAGATGTCCCTTCTGGTGTGAAAATGTATAAATCTAGGAAATACCAGTCAAAATTCTCAAAGAGTCAACAAGCTTACCACATGACATTTGCTGACAGGAGTTCGTGGTAGCAAAGGAACCGTTTTTGTAACACAGTTCCCCAAAAAATCCTTGTTGTAATAAATTATACTGGCACAGAATATAGAAGGAATATTGAACTTCAGAGTGATTTAATGGGAAAGGTGATTATCGGAGAGTCAGAAGCTTTATTTTAGGGCCAAGGTTTGTTGTGTTTATTTATTAAAAGGTTGTTTAGTCAGGCAGTAGTATTTGATGATGATACCAGGCTTGGAGAGAGGCAGTCAATAACAAGGCAGAGTGGATTACAGTTGAAGCTGGTGCTGATATACTATAGACAGAGAGTGAGATAGATCAGTGTCATGTAATTGATTGTAAAGAAATTTAAAGAGATGAAGGACTAAAAGGGAACAAGCATCCTCAGCAGGAATAGAAGAGGGCAGCAAAGGCTAAAAGAGAGCTATAAGTTAAAAGCTAAGCCGTTTGACAGTATTTGTTGCATCTATTAAAAATAATGTAGAAAAGTATAAATAGACTTGAGAGAGAGATCCTTGAAAGGCATTTCAATGAGATTATACTATAGGTCCTGAACACAGGTACTAAACCTGTATCCTCATTAGCAACAAAAGTGTTAGAGCATCACTTTGTGTAAGCAGAATTTGGAGAAATTTAGTCCAGTCTGCTTCAATAAATGAAAGAAGAGAGCATATGTGTATTTGTGAGAGCCACAGTTATTATCAATCAAATACTGATGTACAGACCTGGAGTGAATTCACAGATCCACTACAATTATATGAAAGGTTAATGCAGAGTGTTTTATGATAGCTTCTCTCACCAAATGGCTGATATTATGTTCTTGTGAATACTCATTTCCTTAAATGACAGTCTGGCCTGAAGAATAAAACCAATTGAAAATACACTAGGTAATATTTATCACAGATTTTATTGCTCAAAGGATCTGTGGAGATCATACCCTGACTGCTTGTCACAGATTTCCTGGCAGTATCTCCTTTCATCCCATGGTTGCTTCCCAGCAACATGCAATGGTCAAAAGCTGTCTCTAGGCTGAGGGTAACCTGGTGACGGATTTCAGCTGTGATCCTTCCTGAAATCCTGTACACAATGTTTTTAAAAATTAGTATATTGTCACAGTAAGGGCTAAGAATATCTGAGAAAATATGTCCTTCACATAAAAAGAAAACCACCATGCTAGAGGCTGGAAGTTAAATCAGAAAGTAATTTAGCCACCTGATATTTGTTGAGCCCCCTTCCATGATCAAACCAGTGGTGGAACCAAGCTGAAGTACTATTTCCAAACAGAAAGGATAAAGCTGTCACCTGCACTGAAGGGGTGCCTGCAGGAGAGAAGTGTCTCTTCTGAAGGCACAGAAGTGTCCCTTCTCCAGGCATTAATGTGGTCTCACAAGAGCTATGGGCAAACATTACCTTGGCTCTGGGCTTCCCGGTGGTAGAGGAGCTCAGCCCTGCTGGGCTTTGCACAGGAGTTAATTTAACCCCTTGTCATGCTTTATCTCATGGAGCTTGGCTGTGTTTTTTCTTCCTACCTAACACAGGTTTTATTCTTGTTCAAATTATTTATCCCAGTGGACCTAAACTTTTGCTCAGTCCCCTGCTGAGTTCCTGAAAGATAATGAACTAACTGATTTCTGGGTAATTTATGCATAAATTTATATACTGAGCTGTAGTTTAATCAAACTCCTTTGCCTTGTGTAGTATAATAGCAATATCTAATGAAAACATATGAAGTATGTGTTCCATAATTACCTCAGACAGCTCATTTCTATTTGCTTCCTATTTAAATCCCCAAATTCCTATCTTCTTGCATTGTAAACACTTTCCTTCCTATCTCATCAATCTGAGTTATGTAAATGATGTGGGGGTGGGGGTACAATTAAATTTTTCCCTGTGTTATCAAAGGCCCTATTCTCCCAGAAACATCAGACTTGGGTACACACAAAATATGGATTTTTATTTGACTGAAAAATGAAGTTAACGTTAAATCATAAATAATGACCAACACAAGCAGAGCGATATTATTAGAGCCAGGGCACACAGACTCTAGATGAATTATCTAGAAGATGCAGACATTAGAAAACTGTCTTTATGATACTATACCAGAGACTTAACATGAAATGCACTCAGAACTGTGGCCTCAACTCTACTCTCATTGAAGGACAGTATATCAGGAGTATCCACTGTGAAATCAGTGTAGCTACAACAATGCAACTCGGTATTAGAGAATCCAGCACTGTTTCCTGAGGTGTGAGAGAAAGACAGTTTTTCAGAGCAGAGGAGAAGAAAATAAAAAACTTGAGTAAAACTAGATATTTACTGTGTAGCAAAATTGCTTTTCACCAGCCCAACACAGTATTTCACCATCCACCTGCAGGGAGGCAGATACATTTTCTCTGCATCCAGCAATAGTGAACTTGTAGTTTTATGTGGTGGCATTAATGCACCTAAGGAACGGGCAAAGAAAAAAATTATCAGCACAGATGCCAAGTCAGTATAGAAAGAAATTTTGAGTGTCTGACAATTTGACATTCATGTAGTGTTTTTGCTTTGAAAGATTATTCTTTCCCAGAATTAATTCCAGGTATTTACATCATAAGTGTCAGTTTCCTTCTTTATTATTTTTCCCAAAGACTACAAGTTGCACATACACCATCAATGAAATGCAGTTACCTTTCTGACAAAACCGCAAGAAAAGGGTACAAAGCAATATGATGCAAAAGCAGAAGATGAAGAGAGCCTAAGAGCACTGCAATACGCACTGAACTGTTGACATGTTTCAGCAGTTCTGCTTCATATGCAGAGAACAAAGAGTCTTGGAGCAGCTCCTCAGCGACTATGAAGTGAGAGCCATTTACACGAGATAAATTCTGCCCCCTGCTATCTAGTCTGAGACAAATTATCTTATATTCAGCAAAAAAACCTGCTGAACCAAAGAGCAAATTCAACGATTCCATATAAGACAGGAAAAGATGGTAGAAATTTGAGGTGTGTGAGGTTTCAATTCTCAAGTGCAGGATTTCAAAATCCAGAGCCACCACCTCCTCCAATCTCTCTGATTCCTTTAATTGCACCTTTTGCCCCTGTGCTTTTTTTTCTGCCATTGTATTACCGGTGGATTATTTCCCTGTCTGGATCCACTCCTCTTCCATCTCCTGTGGTCAGTGTTTGTTCCTGCCAGGTTGTAACATCACCATCCTTCATGTCACAAAATTGATCAACAGCTGCACTGCCTCTACTTAAAAAAATAGAATTTTAGAAAGACCTCTGTATTCATGTCTTAGCAGTAATATGTATACAGTAAACCACAGAGTTTTACAACACTTGGAACAAGTAATTTGTGAGGAAAAATTAACAGCAAAGTATGGCAAAATGCCTGTAAGAAGATTTTTATCAACTAAGTATCATCTAATTCTAGGTTGGATGATTTTCTCCAAAAACTTCATTACAATGAAAAGCCTGGGGTTTTTTCCCTCCTATTAAACAGTTTCTACATAGTAAATAGTTTGATTAGCAGTTTTTAAGGCTTCTTTGTAAGAAATGTGTTACACGAGGAGAGTCCAATCCTCCAAACAAGCTCCAAGGACCAGCCATAACAGGGCCTAAGAGTTAAAGACATCAGTTTTGATACATCTGCCCTAACACATCATTCATTTCTTGAATCATGAGGTAAGTAGGGATAAATGAGATTATAATTCAGTGAGTGAAAATGTGTAAATAGATATCCTTGGTGTGCTTGGAAGGAATAGCAGATCAGGGGAGAGCCAGCAAACTGCAGGCAACAGGCAGTGAAGGGCCAATCTAGGATTTTGCAGAAAACATGCACCTCATCAGCCCCAGATGACAAGATATTATCAAGCTGTTGGAACCATCCTTGCATATGCTGTTCCTGTCTTAAAATTCATGTTCCTGTACGTTCAGTTCACCCCTCTTACCCACCCCCAAACTGCTCTGCTGTAACAACAGCCTCCTTCAAGCTATGTTACTGTTTACAAAACAGCAGAAATACCTGTGTCTGGAGAAGTCTTACTGCTCAGGAACATGGAAGTCACTTGACACTCTTGCTAGCTAGCCTAGGAAAGATAACCCAGCAAACCTCTCCTTCCAGCTGACTATTCTCCCAGGAAAGGTTTCAGGGAGAAAAATGTAAGTGAGGAGAAACAGTGTGGAGCAGGGAAGTATTGTCAGTATTATCACAAAGGGAAGAAGTCATGCAGTGGTGTTTTCTGTTTTGTGTAGTGTATGTGTTATTGAAACAGAGCTGCTGAGTGCTGCCTGCCGTTCCCAAGAGAGAAGCGATTATCTGGCAGGTGAGGCTATGACAAGGACAGATTCAGAGGAAGAGGTACAAGCGGATCTGTAGCCATTAGACCATAATTCCTTACATCCTGGAAGCAAATCTACTATTCCTGAGCAGCGTTCCTTAGTTGTTTAGGAGACGGGTTTGAAACCTTCTGGCAGAGGACGGCCCATCTGTTAGGGCTTGTCATGCCCAGCAGCCCGACAGAGGGGAGGCTGCTGCGGCTCCGCAGCCTCCGGATCAGCCGGCAGTGAGGCTGAGCTGAGCTCCCAACAGGCTCACACACACACACACCATATGTGTACACCTACATGTGTACCTGTGACCAGCCACGTGGATCCATACAGATGGAAAACACAACACTTGCAAGCACAAACAGCACCGTGGCCTCATCCTGTTCCTCTCTCTAGCTGATCAGGATGACAGCTGCTAATGGGAAAAAATGTATACCTATATACACAACATATGGGTCCTTCTACTAGCTGTCTCTAAACACTCTGTCTGCTCCAAAACTGTCCCTGGATCTCCCATCTCCCCAGCTGTTGACACCCAGACACACGGGTTCCTAAGGTAGCCCCTTCAGTTGCTGGCGGAGAACACGCAGGGCCTCTGGTCCCTGCCTGGCTTTCCAGCCACTATTCCCAGATTGATGTTTGGTAGCAATCCACATTCTGGCACACAGGCAGCCAGTCAGTACACATGGGCTCTGGTCTCTCTACCTGCTGGCACCCCAGGCACCTGGGACCCTCTGTCCCCTGGTACAACTCCAGTTGTTGGACCCATACACATGCAAAATGTCCCTTGCTGAGGAAAATGGTTCAAAACAGAGTTGAATTTGAAAACCAGGGGAGTGGTTCATGTCCCTGACCAGGGTATTGGAGCTTCTCCATCTGGCCTTGTGTTTCTGAGATCCTTCATGTCACGAGCCTTTTATCCACAGTCGAACACCATCCTCTGTCAGGAGAGGACCCCCAGAAAGGGTAACAACCTGTTCTCTTCACTGAAGGGTGGCTCAAGCCTGAGAAGACTGTGATGCTCATATGCAGATCTCAACCTTACCGTTTCTCCACGCAGTGGATCTGTAAGGCTATTTAACATAGTTGCTATTTCAGTTCCCTTTCTAAAAGAGGGTTGCATGTGAAACAGCCTATTAAAACAGTATGAAGCTTTAAAACACTATGAAACATGAGAACCATGGTTCAACTGTCAACCTGAATACAAATGCTTGGGTACCTGTCTACCACCACAAATTATTTTTATCCTGCCTTCCTTTGGCATCAAGGCTTTGATGACCACAATGCTTTAAATGCACCAACTAGTTTCAACCAAAATTTCTCAAAGATAAGTGAGACCTCACAGTCTGTACTTTGTGGGTTTAGGGGCTTTTTTATGAGAGTGGATACTTTTTACTGACCCCTTTAGAAGAAAACCTTCAGAACTTATTCATTATTACCTGCCAGAGAACTAAGACAGGAAAAAAATCTCCATTGAGACTTGACCCTGGCTTAGACACGGAGGACATGAAGCAGTCTTGATTTCACTGATTCTGGTGCTGAGGCACACCGCTGGTTTCACTGGATGTGCAGACAGGATAATTCTCACCATATGCTGGATCACTTTGGGTTCTAGTCCTGTCAGGGGAAGGCCCTTTCCCATACACCACATCCAGTCCTGGTGCTGAATACAGAACTGGCATTTTGCTTCACATCTTCTTCAAAGCACTCATCATTGTAACACCTAACTGGTTCAAAATCTTTTATGGCTTTATCTACATAACAACCTGATGATGGAGAGAGGTTTAATTATCTCATTTGACTAGTGAGGAACTTAAAGAGATTAAGATGAAAATAGTAAAAAAAAAAAAAGCCCATTAATTTTAGGTGCCCACTTTAGGATGTCTAGGAATTAATCTTTTAGAGTACTTAGCATAATGTAGTCATATACACTCAAGAACTTCACTGCAGTCAGAAGTGCTTGCCACTTTTTATGTGGAAACTCTCATCTAAAGCACTTTCAAATAGAGGAACATGTAATTATTGATCAAGCCAAATGACTGTCCAGCATCACACCAGAATTTGGTGGTGGAGTGAGGGAGATAATCCAGTTGTCTAGGGGTTCTCTGACATTGCCCTTCTCTTTTCATGACATCCTGCCTGAAGCACTGAGTGTAACCTAACAGCAGTCACAAAGAAAGCCAAGACCCTGCAGGTAATAAACTTTTTCCCACACAGGTATAACACATCCTCCCTTCCATGAACTGAATAGCCAAGAGTCCTTTGGAAAGCAGTTGGGATCATGTGAGTATAGACTCTGCTCTTTCACAAGGGCTGTGCTTAGGATTTCATAGATGGAGACCCATTCTTCTAATCCTTCTCTCCCAAACCCTCGTCTCCTTATCTCCTTTCTTCTAATGTTGGAACTCTTGGATTTACATTCAGAAAGTCCTCTAAATACAATGTTCCCCAATACAACACTATTGCATATGTACCATCAAAACAAGCACTAGGAATCTCTTTTCATTTCAGAAATACTCCATTTAAAATAGAAAGTTATACAGGACACATTTTTTTGCAATACCATTGATATTTATCTTGATTTCTTAGCAAATTTTGGACTTAATTTTCTGTGGATATTGACAGGATTGTAAAACAACTTGTCTCAGCAAGTTCTGAGCAAGCTTCATCACAGATATTCAATGGTATATCAAAAAAATCCGTCTCATCCATACCACCTTTTCTGAATATTGTTTTCTGATATTGAGTGAGCCAAACACTTTTAAGATGTGCAGGGTTTTCAGGTTGTGGAAGAGGCAATACTTACATCTGGTCTTTTTGAAACCAGCTCATTCACATAAAGATGATACTTGTCAAGCAGCATCAAATAACAGTGTCTAGTAAGAGTCTTAATGTCAGGCACATCAGTTTCTACTTTAACTCATAAAATTGCCAAAGTAATCCAATAATCTCACTTTTATACATACAGATAACAACATGAGCAGCTTGTTGACTCAGACAGTAGCCACAATTTTATATTTTGTCTTCTCATTTGATGCATGTTTCAGTGTCTCTCTCCACCATAAAATACAGTGAAATGTTGTGAATATTCACAACACAGAGTTGTGGTTGCTAACGCACATGTTGTGAGCAGCAAAAGTATTTAACTCAGATGTTGACTTGGAAAAATTAAGGTCAATCTTGACTGCAAAGCTGGAGTTGCATCATTTTGATTTAAAAATAAAGAAATAGATGTAGAAGGAGGAGGTGTATGGGAGTAAAAGAACAAGAAAGGTAAAATTTTCTAATGCTTAGCACAAAAGAACATCAGATAAATGTAAGAAGGACTTGGCACACTGGGCTATTTTATCTACAGTGGGCAACAAGAAAAAGGGGGACACACACAGGAGCCAGTGGTATCATACAAAACAAATGTCAGTGAGGACATTCTCCAAGAAACTGCATCACTCCCAGTACATCCTCAGCACAGAGATGTATTCAGACAGCATGAATTAACTGTGAGTTAATATATTTTGGAGGGTTCTACTTGAATGGAACATACACATGGGCCATTTCTGAAAAATGAGTATTCTATAGTTAGCATCATTAAACATGGGATAACTGCCTCCCACAACAATAACACTGTCTACAGCATTTGTCATGTTTCCAAATATGGGAGATGCCACTGAAAAGATAAACATGACAGCTTGGTAAATAGCCAAAGCAACTCTTACAAGTTATGCCTATGTCAAGTAATACTTTTGACCTGATTTGCACAGTATGAGTGGGGAAAATAAATATTTTATTTTGAAAGTTTGCTGAAAAAATAACAAAATGATCCGAAACAGATCCACAAGTGACAGTCTGTTAATTTAAAAGTATACTATATGATAGGGAGCATCTTTTCCAATTAGCCAACCATGACTGCACTGTATTTTGAAAAGACTGAGAAAATGTGCTAGCCTGGCTTTGTTGATCTGATAATGCTCTGAAATTAATAGCCAGCATTTTTTCCAGACATCTTTACGATACACACTTTGGCCATCAGTGAGGGTTTGAGAAAAGGCCCTATGGCCCTACACTGGACTGGTACAGGTTGGAGTTGTCAGCCAATTTGTAGAAGAGCTGAAGACTTCTCTCCCTCCTGGAATGAATGTTTTTGGAATGAAAATTTTTAGTCTAGTCTAAAACCAAAATATGGCTAAGCATATCTTATTAGCTCCACAGAAGTGAGTGTTCACACTGCTAGAGGAGAAATAATGTGTTTGCAGCCCAGAATAATTTTTGTTTCAGTGCTTCTGTGTGTATCTATGTACAGACACAAATGCGATTACAAACATGCACCTATACATTGTGTATTGTTACATCCAGGAACCATTTTGAAAAGAAACAGCATAAAATCTTTTCTTCTGTCAGAGATTTGATGCTTCTTAAGAAAGGCAAAAAACCCACCACTGACACAGAAGAGATAAAAAACAACTGAAGGACTAGTCAGAACAACAAAAAGGAATGACTAGTTTCAGGATGTCTGTATGTATCGTGGCAATAATATCTAATTAGGTTAAGTGTTCTATTTAATAATTCACTGTGTAATGAGATCGAGTAACAGAGAGTAATGGGATTTGTCAAAGCCCAAGCCAGTGCAGTATAAAACATGCTAGATGTTTAAAACACTTTCAGAATAACAAGATCAGTTGATTTAAAAGCCACTTATGATGTGCTTTTGTGAACTGCCACATCCTATGGGTTATCTGACAGGAAAGCTGTTTACTTGTCCTTTTAAAACTTTTTTTTGTCACTGACTTTCAGGAGGAGATTATCTCTGTGCACTAAGCAAATTGCATAAATGCAGGAAACTACAAAAATATGTATTCTTAAGCCTTTCTGAGGCAGAAAAGGAATAAGGAAAGAGAAAATACACCTCCTATAAAATAGCCAGTACATAATCGCAGAAGTTCATTATAGCCTTGAGCACACTGGTTTGCATCCCAGATTAAAGGATTTTCAAAAGGAACTGTGATTGTCTTGTCACGGTTGAGCTAGATATTAGTTGGCTGAGCTGAGTATCAAATATGGGAAATTAGTTGCCATTAAAAGCTAGCTTCAGGCAGTTCATTTCTCATCAGCCAAGCTGTGTGAGCCTCCTGCTGTGGACAGTGAACATTAGCTTACTAAATACTTTTGCTAATCAGACACCACATTACTAACAGAGGTGCCTGAATTTAGAGAGGAGGAGTTGGATGGAAGATACTGAAAATCTGTCTGAGGTAAGATTAACTGCTTTTCTTTATCAGAAGAGTTAACTTGTCTTTTCCCCAGGCCTCTATTAAAAAAGATAAGACCAAATGCTTCTCTGGTTTTGTTTCTGCTTTTTGAACCATTCTTCTATCGTTATTATTTTCAATCCTGGGAAAGCCATAGAGGAGACAAATTGAGTCAAGGTAACTTAAAAGTTAGATAATAGGAATTTGCGACATTGGTGGTGCTTTAGGAACTTGCTGGCTTGTAGGATAACAACTTTTTGTGACACCTTGGCAAACACCATCATCTCTGAAACAAAATTTGTGCACAGTGTGAGGTACAGAGAGCTGCAACAGGACATGACATGCTATATTTGCACTTCTGCTGTGTTGCTTTCAAGGAAGAAATAATCTGGTTTTGACAAAATCAGAACTGACCTGAGTGTCTGACCTAGCCCTAAATTTATTTTACTTTTATTTTAATGGTGGTTTGGAAACATTAGTGGCATTTTTCTTCTCTTAGCATGCTCCTTTGCATTTACTTAATCGCTATAGCCACAGACTAAAGTAGTAGTTTCTGGTCTTACTAGATCTCCAGGCAGATCTCTAGGTGCTGAGGAAATTCAGCAGGCAACATGCAGGTAAATGTGTTTGACCTAAAACAAATAGGCAGATTTTCACATGTCACTAGACTATTTTGTTGATGTTACAAAGCCTTTGAAAGCATTGTTAGAAATTAACTCAGTACATTAGACAGGGAGATAGAAACACAGGAGGACAATTAGTCCAGGAGATGCAACATTCAGGAACAATGGGAAGACTAAGCCAAGGAGTGTGGTAACCAAAGCCAGTCATGTCCCTTGTAAGAGAAACTCTTATACAAAGACTGCACTGCAGAGAATATGCCTGATTCCTAGGACAGGACACAGATGCAGCAGCTGCACATCTCTCATGCTACCTCACTACCCCAGCTTCCAAACAGCTCCCAAAATTCTACTGCTGGTAATGCAAAAGTAAAAGGACCTCTTAGACATGAAGAGGAAGGGACTGTGCCTTAGGTCTCTGTTCTGATGCTTGACCTCAACATGACAAGCAGCTCCAAAGTTATCCTGTAGGTAAGCATCTCTGCTCTTTCTTTTATATCTGTCTTCAAGAAAACTGGTACGTGGATGAGTAAACGAAGCTTCTCTACTTGACGAAAAAGGTGGAAAAAACCTGCTTCCTGAGGGTAATCATGAAGGTGGTGCTAAGCTCTTCTTCACTTTCAAGATGTTTGTGCCTCTAGACAAGCCCAGGAGTAGATCTTTAAACAGCAGATGAACTGCAACCTCAAAATCAGAAGCCAGTAAAGGCTTTGATGGTAACTAAGTGAGAAACATTACCAAAATTCTGCCTATACAAATGCCAATATTTGTGCCCAGCCCTGAGGAACCCACCACCTTGACTAATGGGTCTAGAGTCCAGGAAAAAAGAATAACAAACAAGAATGCCCGACTAGCCCCAAGCAGTGAGCCATTTGACCAAGTGTTCTGCCCCAACAGCAGCAGCATGAAACATCTGGCCCTCCCCTCTAATCCATTCACTGTAGTCCCAAAATTAGAGATGATGGAGGGTACATTCATTTATTCACTCTATTACTATACTGTTGGTCTGTGAATTGGTCCATCTTTTCTTTCAACCAGCTGAAACCATCTGTCTGTACAAGCTTGTCCAGTGTTTCCCTCTGTCTGTTTTAAAGCAGTCTTGTACTAGTTACTGAGTGCCTGCACAACTGGTGAGTGAAAGAGCTGCTTTAATCTTACCTGTCATCTCCATGATTTTATATCTGTGAAACACCTTCCCCTCTCACCAGTCTTTTTCTCTACAAAAGTTTCAGTTTGAGTCTCTCCTCACAATGGCTGATGTTTCCTCTCCCTGATGTTGCACCTGTTCCCCTGCCCCTCCTTCTCTGTTTTATCAAGATCCCTAGAAACTACTGGACCTCAAATTAGGAAATCTAGGAATGTAGAATAAATTTGTAGGCACCATCAGATTTCATTGCCCTCCTTTCACAGGTTGTGCACTCCTCCCAATTGTCATTTGTCAACCAGGTACAAACACATGCAGCACCCTCTAGAGTTAGCCAGGGCCTCTCTGGCTCCCCAATGGGTATTACATATGGTTGGCTTTGGAATCTTCAGGAGGTGCTCCTTGCTCAAAAACATCTAAAAGCTAAAACTTTTCAGAGCATTTAGACAGTATGAGTTTTTCATACACACAGTTTGATTTGGGCTGTCCCTCTTCTTGGTTTTGCTCAGGGCTCATCTTCTCACCAGTAACACGGTAGGTTTAAAATGTGTGCTATTTATCTGTGGCAAAAAAGAGATCCTTTCAGCCTGTGCAGAGCTGCACTGTACACATGCATTGAAAATAACTGAATAAAACTCCAAAGGTATTTGCAAAACTAAATACCTAATGAGCAACTGTACTTCCAGCACTTGAGGTGTTCTTTTGTGGTTTGTCAGTACAAAACAAAATGTAGCTAAGTTACTCTGACTCACTACTTAACTGCTCTGCATACATTAATGATTGCACTTACTAAAAGCTTTAAATTGGTACCAGTTTGATGGAAACTGTCAGGCCTACAGTCATTGTTTCTGACAGTATTATGTGTTTCAAGTTATTGTACCACTTAGTGCCTTGTTTCCTCGTGTAATAGTTTTATGTTGGATGGTCTGTTTCGTTAAAGACATTTTTACTGTATGGGCTCAAAAGAGGATTACAGTTTCTCTGGGTGAACTGATCACATGAGGGAGGGGAAGCAGGTCAATTCAGCTTCCAAATTCAAGGAAGGTGTTTTATCCTCTACATATGGTGAATGTAAATTTTATTGAAAGCCCTGAATTAACTGCAGGCTCCTGTTGAAGCTATACAAATAGTGTCATATGTGCCCTGGAAAGAGAGACTTCATTGTTTGTCTTCTGCTAGCACTCTGTTTTCTGGAGCCTAAAAGACAATTACTTCCTTGCAAACACAGGCAGATTAAATAAGCCACATTTTGTCCTTTTTGCCATCTGCCCCTTGCTTACTTTATTTTAAGCTGCATGACTAAGCTTTACTATCTGACATGTGAAGGTGGGACATGCTGTTTTTCTGCTCAGTTCCTTGAGGCTTGTAATGAATCCGAAGAAGCAGAACAGATCTGCAAAGGAGTGAGTCAGAAAATCAGTAACTGTACAATAATTACTTGCTGTGCCAAATAGCAGGACTTGGATCATAACATAACAAAATCTCCTCAAGGAAGTTTCATGATGCAAGGGAAATATATATTTCTTTCTTCTAAAAAATTAGCTGGTGGGCCTGATTCAGTTCCTTATGTAGGTCCAACAGTGAAAAAGAGATCAGAGCTTTACCCAGATTGTACAGAAATCTATTTTGTGGGTAACTCTCAGAGGAGAGGAGAAGGAAAGAAGGGAGATGGGAGCACTCATAATTAAATCCAAGAGTCACTCTTAAATAACATCAAACCTTTTCCCTAAGCTTTCCTGCAGGACAGAGACCCTCACAAGCAGCAATGGGGAGAGTCTTAGGAACCAATACACTGTGAGGAGATGGCAGGGACAAAGTAACCTCCTCTGGTGTCAGGGATGTGCTGCCTAGTGGGAGCTTCTGCATGGACCCCAATCCTGAGAGCTGGGCTGGGGGCTAGTGGGACTGAGTGGTGGGCCACACTTCACAGCATGAAGAGCTGCCACATTGCTAGTGGAGCAATGCATTAAAGCCTCTCTCCAGCCTTGGATCAGCTGAGGATTATGTACTAGCTGAAGCAGACTGGGTTTCAGGTAACCAGGGAACTGGAACAAACCTGAACAAAAATCATTCAGAGAAGAGTAAGGTGAGACAATCTCCTTTGCATATAAGACATTTCTCTGTCTGTGCCTATACAGGGAAGTATGAACTCACATGCACGTCACGTGTCTGAAAACCTACCGGTCATAAGGACTATAGTTTCCCTCTCCCAAGCACGTAACGTACTTGTTTGGTGGGTTTTCCTCCTTGTTTTAAAGTATTGGAGCAAGGACTGTACTTGGGTGAGTGAATTTATCTAAAACTATAGGCACCATATACTTAATTGGGCTGCCTTTCTTTAACTAATACTAGAGTAGTGGAAATAGACTTGGTGATACACCCCAAGAAGCCTAAGAACTTCTGATCTGTGTGACCAGGCAACATCTTTCACACCCCAACTGCCCAGGCAGAGAGACTTCAGCTGAGGCAGTGAGTCAGGACCATCAGGGCCCAGAATAAGGATAGTCTCCAACCCACTGACTAGTGGTTGCCTACTTTGCTGGCCAAATTACTGAAATGAATATTTAGAGCAAATTAAGGCTAAGGCTTTGTTCTGCAGGGAACTTTGTCTTCTGTTAAAAGTCAGTGCAACCTTCGTGCTCAAAGAGCGAAATAGCCATTGGCCATTCTGGTTTTGCATCTTTCGCTTCCAGCAGCCAGCAGAGCGGGGCCAGGACAGCAAAAACGACTCATCTGTATGTGAGTGGGTATCACACATGATAGGGAGCATCCCCCCACCCTGGGGAAGCACATCCCAGACCCATGCCCTTTCCATGTTCTCCACATTGTCTACACAGCATTCTGCATGTAGTCTTTCCTAGCATGACGTCCACATGCTTTTTAACTGTACATCTCATGGGCTATGTCTTGTGGCAATCACAAAAGATGAAGGCTGGAGGATGGAGGGGTGAGTCAAGAAATGTTTTCTTCTGGTGGAGATGCAGTCCCTGGATGCATAAGAGGCAAAAGTGCATCCAAGAGGCTGGGTACATGTGTATAGGCTTCCCAGGTTTCCCCTCTGGTCTCAGGAGGGCCAGGCAGCTCACAAGGGTGATTCAATGTCTAAGTGGAGTGAAATGACCTTTCTTTGACTACAGAGGAACTACAGAGAAGTATGATCCACATAGGTGCTTAATAACAGATTGAATCCAGGCTTCTTCCTGAACAGTGATGACAGCTTACTAGGTGAGAAGGAGAATCATAGCAGAGCAGATAGAGCTTTACATAATTTGAGCTGTGAGCTCATCTGAGTAACAGGGGCCCTGGATGCTCAGAAGAGATGGAATGATACCATCTCCACGGTACATTTTTTCTTTTAACTCTATCCCCTGACTTAAGTTCTTCACTCTTTGTATATCCATTGATGCTGTAATACAGTTCTGTACTTAATATATTAGGACATATTTACAGGTATGTCTATTTTAATACACAAGAGAGGTTGCTCTAGAAATTATGTGCACTGTTAGAATGATGGTAAAAGCAAGTGTAGCGATTGTCATATTATCCTACTTTCTCAATTTTGTGCCTATCAGAGAAACAGCATTGAGGACACTTCACAGAGAACAATGCACCATAAAACCATCAAAAGATTAAAGTTTTCTGTGTTTTATTGCCTTTTGATACTGGAAGGTTTGTTTATATCTTGGGAGGCCAACATGTGCTGTGATAGTTGCTCTGATGGTGTGTGGGATCTTAGGGCTCTGAGGTTTAACATCCCCACAAGCCAACACAGATAAGAGCAATCTGAGAAGACTATGCTGTCACACAAGGAACCTGGAATAACAAAATCCAGGCAGAGGTAATACAGAGTTTCTGCCTTTGTTTGAAGTGCTGAAGAAGTGCAGGTCAGAGCTATAAACAGGGAAGGGAGGAAGGATAAAACATTTCTGTCATTCCTTCAGGAGCTGTTGCTACTCAGAAAAATTTGAGTAACTTGAAAGTTCTGTGCAGTTTTTCGTTTCTCTAAGCATATGGACTCTTATATTATGTGGGCCATAGACCTTTAATATCCAGCAGCAAAACAGGAATCCTGTGAGATTAGCAGTTTTATTCAGATAATATCTTTAGCTTTTCTCTCCCTTTTCTAATTCATAGTAGTCTGCTTTACAAAGCACTGTCACAGACATACTAGACATGGCACAGGGTCTGACAGACCCTGCTCATACACAGCGAAACTCCTTAACCAGGTTCCCAGGTCTCAGATAAATCCCTCCTAAGCTTCTCCATTTCCATGTTCTGCCACTTCCAAGCGCACACAGAGTCCTCATGTGAAGGTTGCTAAAGCCAGTTGTAGTCCTTTCCTGGCACTGACATGAGGTATAGCTGTGCCTTTGTGCTATGTTACTCTCTCTTAAAATAACTTACATATGGCAAGAAACCACTCAACCTTAACTTTATATGATTGGGAACAGCTCCTCTCTCCTATTACAGGCACACTCAGGTTGAGTCCTAAGCCTTTTTCCATGCTGTGAATGAAGCACCAGATGACATGAGCACCCAGCTTCAAAACAAAGTGATCTGTGAGAATAACAGAAAATAATACAAAGTTTCCTGAGGGCAATTCTAGATAATTTTTGTTTAAAACTCAAGATTTCTAATTTATAACACTTATGAAATGGAAAAATTAATTTTATTTTTTAAGTGTCTGTATTGAAGCAATTGAATGACTTGCTTCTACAACAGGCGTACAGTGGTCTTTTTTTTTCTCATTGCTGCCCTGCATTTATGCATCCTCTCCCCACCAAGGCGCAGAGATGACAATGTTCTTTAATAACCAAGATTCCTGGGAAAGATCAGTGTATCTGTAAGAAAGATCTGAAAGATCAGTACCTTCACTACTCATTACCCCAGCACCACCACAAAGTCTGGGAAATAATTCCTGTGTTAGGAATTAAACAGAAGTTTGGAGGCTGGCTGCCCTTACAGCCTGAGTTTTAGGATGGCAGGATAGTGCTCACATAGTTGGTCTTCCAATGTTGCAGATAAAACGATGCTCTCCTGAATGAATTGCTGATCCAGTGGGCTAGTGATTTCAACTCAGTCAAAGTCAAATGAAATTTCTTGCCCAGTAACAGGCAAAGTCATGAAGATATATGTTTTCGTAATGTGCTATTCCATTCTGATGAACAATCCATCAACCTCTTGTTACGGTCCTTTTCATAATCTCCCCCAAAACCTGATATACTTGGGAGAATTTGCAGAAGAAAAGCTCTAGCTTTTATACAATCAAAGCAATATCCTAAAACACTTTCAGCTTGAACCTTTCTCAATTACTGCTGTGGAGTGTTGCGTGGAGGGAAGGCTCTAATAAGCTGGGCCAGACCATTTCGGTTTATAAAGGTCAATGCCATCACCTTGAATCCTACCCAAGAGACCACTGGGAATTGTTGTGGTTTGTGACACATTGTTGTTAAATGTTCCCTGCCTTTGATAAGTGGGATAGCTCACGCTGTTAAATTCCCTTCAGAAATAGTTGCAAGTAGAATGCATTGCAGTTTTCTGATCTCAGGGTAACATGGGTAAGCAGAAGGGGATGCGTGCCTGAAACAAAAGGTTATGCACACATGAAAAAGCATAAGGCAAAACCACAATATTCAGCACAAACTCTTTCTCAAGAATCCATTTTCTCATATACTACAGTTCTTACCTTGACGACTCCAGACCCCTCAAGTCCTGTAAATCTGATAGTAGATAATACCTTTTTACTACTGATTATTAATGCAGAATAAATTTCTAGAGATTCTGTGTAGGCCATGGTGATCTCACCAAAGATTGGTTTATGAATTGGGTCGTTTGTTCACATAGAAATAGCTATAATAGGGACATTGAGAGGCACACCTTCTCCACACTGCAGACACTGTAATCCTGTCTCCTAACTAACCTCTGCAGTCTCCTTGTGTTCGTTTGAATGAGAGAAACAGAGTGAAGCTTTGAGCTGACCTCTCCACGGAGACCTTCGAATGGATAAATCCACTGACCTTTGAGCTTTTGCAGTATAAAAAAGCAGCAAAGTCACTTCAAAGCAAGTTCCAGCTAGTACTACAAAGAACCACTGGTTTGTCAAAAATACTTTTAGATCAGCTAAGTCTCGCATTTCCAGTAAAATCATGTTGAACATGTTTTACTCATGTTTTCACTCGATGTTATGCAGAGCTCCCTGACTGACCATACAGATGCACATTTTGATCCCTGTCCAGACACGTGACTCCCCAACAATCTCTACCCTCTGCCCCAGAAAAGATATCTATTGACAGCAGCTATTTAGATTGCAACTACCAACAATCTGAGCAGAGGTCTCACCAGACCCTCTGAGACTCTACTTGTCTCCATGCCTCCAGGGACAGTGGCAACTTCCAGCACCAACACAAAAGCTGTGACATGAAGCCATCTAGGAAGAGTTAAAATTCAGACTTAACATCAAGATGTTGCTGCCCTCTCCCTGAAGAGGTATATATGGTGTCCAAATGCCAATGATGAAGCCATTTGAATGATGAAGCAGAGTACTCACAACAAGAAGAACTGTTTCACTTGAGCTGGTGCCAGATTTTGTGACCTAATCTATATGTATTGAAAAAATTTGTGCTGCATTTCACTGTGTCAATATGTTAATAGATCATTTCCCACTACCCCTCCTCAGTTTTCCCCATACATCCTTAAACTAAGGCGTCACAACTTTGTTGTTCCTTAGGTGGTCACACTTTGCCATGAGCATAAGATGTTCACACCAGGGATTTTAGTTTCTTCCTCCTGTGACATCATTTGTGATTCAATTATAAAGCAGCATGACAGCTCAACAAAAGCAGGGCTAAAGACCTTTAAAAGCCCTTGCATCTACAGTGAGAGAGAAAAGATCTCCATAATTTTCTACCAGGTTCTCCACAGAGAAATCGATGACCAACTTCAGATTTCTGAGAGTACCAGTTTTTTAGGGTACTTATACTTTTGTTGGATCTTATACAGACAGCAAGGTACCAGGTAACAAAGGGACTACATTTATTGCAGCACAACAACGATATCACAAAGCTACTAAGATGGTTATTAAAGTACTATGCTTATCATGCTACCATACCATGTGAAAATCTCTAATACTACAGGAATCTCAGGAATTGTCAGTATGAAATCAGTGTGGTCAAACAGCTGTTTCTCATGACACTGAGTAAGCCTGGTATCATCTGGGTATTTAGTTGTTTCAGATTGGCTGGGAATTGAGTATATTTTTTTTCACCTAATTGCTTCTTGCATACTTTAATAACTTTTTTCATGGGCTTATATAAACTAAATGAATGACACTGATCTGAACATGACCATCAATTGCTAAACAAGATGAATAAAACTTTTCTCATTGTTATAGAAAAAAAGTCCAGCTTTTCCCTATCTTTAATAATAGCAATATGTGACATTAGAGAAAGTCTTAATAAATACATGCAAACCTTATCTACATAACAAAATGTCTGATATCAAATAATTTAATAGGTATTTTACAAAAAAAAAATCCTTATATTTAATATAAATACTTACCTTTAGACATTTTCCCTGTCCATCCCTCTGAGGTGATGTGAGATTGAGATGTCCATTAAAAATACACCAGACCTTCACACAGAGTGGAACTGACATCCCGTTGCAAGAAGAATGTTAGCTTGGATAAGTGATACTGAGAATCCCCACAACAAATCTATCACTCCTGGTGTGGGATTCAAGATTGTTCCCTGGATAGGCAGTAATATCTTCCTGAAACTTGACTATATTTAATACAGTTATGAAGGAAAAAAAAAAAAATCAAAGAAATCAGGGAAAGCAAGCATTAATGCCACTGGGAACAGCCTATTAAATGGAAAAAAATCAAAGAGCAGTACAATTCTTAATTAAAAAAGTAGAACAGAGAGAGAGAGAGAAGATGGAGTTAGAGAAACTGGAGATGCCACTATATGGATGAGTGAGGAATCCATCAGGAGTTACAAGGCCGTGGTGTTGTAGAGGTTTATATTGCCTTGAAAATACCTTAACAAAGGCACATTCATGAGAGTACATTAACAGAGGTCCAAAAAAAACATAAGCACTTTTCAGTAACTTTTTTGAGAGTTAAAATCAAAACTTGGTGTTCATTTTCTTAAATTTTCTTACACAGTAAATATTAGCTTGGCCAGGTATTTTCACAAACACTTTTCATGGACCAGGAGAAACATCTTTACTCTCATGCCCACCTGTAAAGTAGAGCCTTTGCATTCCTGCACAGATAATGCCTTGTGGGGCCAGCAACATTTTCATTTCCATACTCAGAGTCAAACTCTTCTCCTGCATCTGTCACAAATGCCTGAGCAAATCAATGGTAAAATGATGTGTCTTATCCACTCCCTAAATCACTTAATCATAGGAGGTATGATGCACTGTGAAAGGTGTCTCAAGACACACTTTGCATGTCTTTCAGTTGTGCTACATAAAAGGTATTTGAAAGAGACTGTCAATAGTGTTTTAGCCACCAAGAAATAACAGTATTGTAGTTGTGTACTACTTACTCTTTAGCACTAGTTGAGCAAAATCAGACTCTTATATCTTGACTTACATTGTAAACCAAGCAGCAAACTTGCAATCTATAGGCATGGATATATCCACGTATCCATGTGCGAAGCATGTAAAAACTGAACTGAAAATTTACGATCAATCAAAACCATAGCTGAGAAAACAAAATGCTGAAGAAACACTGCCTAACCTAAGGTTATGAAAAAGTAAAGTCAGGGCTAATGCAATTCCTCCTCAAAGTACTATGTAATCTAAAGTAAGATAAAGACTCATACAAACATAGGGAGATAAGGCAAGAAACTGGACAAATATTCAAGTAATATTTCTGGAAGTTATTGGTTTTGAGGAACAGTATGAAGCCAGATGAAAATGTAGAAAATTGTGGAAACATGAAAAACTTTGTATGTTAGGAAGAGAAACAGGAGGGTGCCAAGTAACCAAAACACAGAGACGTATGGGATGATGAGGGGATGTTTTTCTTTTGATTGAAAGTTAAAGACCTACAAATAATGATGGGCTGCATTTCAGGTGACTCCTGGTGCTGAAGGAGACAGAGGTGGGCTTGGATTACGGTAATTGTCATCCCTGAGCCCTCAAACTGAAATTTGGCTTGTTTCTGCTTTCCTACTCAGAGAATTCTTTCTTTCTCCTGTTCCATAACTTTGTTTTTCACCACATTATCCTCCTCTATACTCCATACCCAAAGCAAAGGGAGCTAAAACATGAAGGCATTTGCCTGTTCAGCAAACTGATTACCAGGTCTACTGTCCCGACATGTCATCTCCTTTCCTCTAAGCTGAGAGACCTCACTGGAATTAACCCCTTGCAATATTGTAAGCACTCCAAGTGCACTCCAAAAAGCAGATGGAACATATAATATGCATAAAAGTTATCACAGGCATTCCCACATCCCTCACAGAGGGAATCAAAGAAAGAGTTGATGGAGAAGGAGGCTAAGCAGTATGGATAAACAACACATCCTTAGATCATGGGAACGGCAGGAAGGATATAAAAAAAGGTAGCAGATGGATGTTTATTCTACCCTCTAACAGCAGTGTGCAGCCAGACTAAGGCTGCACTATTTCTTTGCATTCTGTCCAAGGATTCACACCTCTCTGCACAGCAGAGGATGGCAGCAGCAAGGGTGTAGGCAGAAGAACTTGCCGTTTCTCAAAAATCAGGGTTAGCCTTTGCATTAATTAAGGCATCAGGCTGCACTATCATCCTTCATCCTTATTACTATCCTTGGATTTTAGGCTATATTTAAAATCATGCCATTTCAGAATCCTTTATGAATAAATATGAATGTCAAGACCTGTGTGCATCTCTTATGCACACAAGACAGTAGAGTACATCACGTACTCACAGAATCTTATTAAATTTCTCTGAGACACATAATCCTGTGAACCTCATTCTGTAAACACAGCCAGCAGTTGTACTTAATTTCTCTCCTCTATCCTTCACAATCTCCCTTCACCTATCTCCTTCTTAGTCACTAACAGAGAACCGAGCAGAAACTAAGCACCCACATGAGTATGTAGATAGGGTACCTAAAGATATGTGTTAGGGAAAGGAGAAAATCATGATCAGAGAGTAAATATAGTGCATTGAATATTTGCCAGTTATGTAAGGGTATCTGAGTATTAAAAATTAATGCAGAAGACTGAAAGTAGGATAAGAGGCCTTATTTGGGTTGAGTGTTTTCTATCTTTAAGAATTTTTTTAAATAATTATTTTATCAGTGACATCAAAATGAAATGATGTAGTATTCAGTTTGATTATACATGCTTCACAGTCGACCTGTTAACAATGTATCACCAACGTAGGGCATTTCTGCCCTTGGATGATTCCCAGTGGCAGGTACAGCATGGTGCAGAGCAACCCCTGCAACCCCACCGATGAACCAGAACTGCTCAGGCAGAGGAGCACTCAGAGCAGGAAAAGAAAATTACATTTTGCAATTGCTGTGGGTCATGCCTCGATCATCTCCATTGGTGTTTGTATTGTGTAGGGAAGAAAGGTGCCATAAATGCAGTTCATGGAAAAAAGGCTGCAGCATCTCAGCTCAGAGACCCCAGCAGAGATGCACAATCTGAGGGATCAGGTCTCAAGTCTTTGGTGGCAAATGAGAAAACCATCAAAGTCAGAGCATCCTGCCCTGATTAACAGATACTGAGTAAACAGTAAAAAAATTAGCAGGCTAAGCTTCTTTTATTATCAGCTCAAACCTGATACACAAGAGGGATTTAGGCCAAGTTTGGTTAGGCATTCAGGGCATGTTTGAACTTAAAGACATGTATTGTCCTGTCACAACAAGGCACGCTATCATTCTTGACTTAAGGTGCATGCTTCAGTATCTCAGAGAATAGAGAAAGCAACCTCAGCCTACTTCTCTGTTGGAGCCACACTTGTGCTTGCCACATGAATGAGAATGTTCATTGTAGTTATTTGCAGAACATGAACTTTGCTCTTTTGAGGGAGATGATGATAACTGGAATTATAACAACTCAGAAGCAGATCCTGATATTTTGCAGCTCAGGCTGATCATTCTAATTGTTAGTGATTAATAATGAATATTTTGCCTTTGTATCCAAGAGAGACAGGAGGCAAATGCCCACATTTTTTTCTGCAGGGATGTGTGATCTGCTGCCCCAAAATATGCAACTCCTCCAGCACATGGTTACAGGGTAAGGAAAATCAAAACATGCTCTTTTTATTAGTTAGCAGTAATGACCTTTTATTTTTGATTATTTATGCACTAACAGCATGGAATGGAGATGTGCTATGTAAGGAAGTTATTCTTTGCTAATTTGAAGCTTTTAAAATACACAGCACACTATCTATTATGTATCATGCATTACAATTACAACAACAGTTTAATTAATCACCAGCACCCTGTTTTGTATTGGTCTGCTGCTGAATTCTGGGTAATGGTGTTGTTTACCATTTAGCAAGTAGCAACATTTCACTCTGTTTCACTACATTAAACTGCTCAAATAAAGCAAACGGATATTGGAAAGAGTTGGCCATCTGCCTTTATTTTCTTTTACTTTTGTTAAGGAAAGGGAAAAAAAATAAACCCCACCACAGCCTCTGAAAGGAGAAAGAGCACAGCCATGAAACTGATAGTGACAAAAAACACCCTTTTTTATCAGGTCAAAATCTCATCTAAATGCAGTTCTGATGAATGGTAAAAAGCTTGCTTTGTGGATTTGGAGTGGGTCTCAAGACCAGCAATGAAGTCTAATGATTATTTAATGGTGCCGCACTTGAAGCAGGATTATGTGAGACTCTCTTCCCCGTTAAGAGTTTGATGAATAGGTTTTGTGACAGCCATTTAGGAATAAACAAGAATTCATCAGTCTGCATAAGAAGAAGCCAGTTTATAGATTAAGTTTCTTGAGGTAATTCATGAGGTCAGTCCCATTTAGATGTAGACTATTAGGGCTCAGCTTTTGAGAGCGGCCATACAAGGGAGTTACTCCAAATGGACCTCGCTAATACAAAGCCCCCTTTCAGAGGGAAGCCTGAAATTTTTATGACCCTGCTGCTAGGAAGCACATCAACTTGTCACTGTGAAGATCTGCTGGGGCAAGACCTCATCACTCTATTAAAGAGCTCTGTGACCCTATTGATTTGAAGTATTTAAAGCAGGGGTGAAGTTCAAAGCAATTTCTTTTCTATACTATTACTCAGCCTCTCTGTGTCTTGGCTCTAAAACATCTGCTGTCAGTTCCTCTCTGGTGTCTGACTCTGGAATCTGTCACTGGAGAACAGAGTAGTTTTATTTAGAATAAATTGGATTCCTTTTCAGTTTTCAACATTTCGTATTGTGATCAATGGTTTACACTCCTTCATGTGCCAGGAGACTTAACTGCCACTGTACCCTTTCATGTCCCCTCATGACTCAGCCAGGGTCTGCTCCCGAGGCTCTGCAATCAAATCTTTCCATTCTAACAGGTTACCAGTATTTCTAATTGGCCAATCAATAAAAATAATAAACTTCTACATTTGGGGAGAGAGAAAAAAAGAAAAAAAGGAGGGGCAAAAAGTCTCAGAATGCCATTTTGGAAACAAAACTTTAACAGGGTCTTTTATGCTTATTTGCCTGGAGGAAAAAAAAAAGACACTAAGTAAACAACTCCATTACTTTTAAATATCAGCAAATAAACATCATAGCTGATTCTTGGAGGTGCTTCTTCAGAACAGTGCAGGTTCCTCTACTTCTCTGCACAAGCTGGAGGCACCCAGGGTGCCTTCGCAATGCTTAATAATACATCAGGTTGGGTGTATTTATTAAAGTTGTGATTTCTGACACCAGGCTAGTTATTAAAGTCTGTAGAGAGCACAAGATAAATATTCTGTTTTATGATGTCAGACAAAAAGCTGAGATAAAGGAATGAGCAATGAGATGGAAATGGTAATGAAATGGTTACAAAAATATTTAAGATAATGATGCATAGCAACAGAAAGAAATTAGGTAGGGAAGATAATTATGTACAGAATTACACAGAGCAAACCTATCTGTTATCTTCATCAGGGGAACTAACTTCTGATGTGCTGAAAAATGCACTTTCTCTCAGCGGCTGCTTTGTCAAATAGTTATCGTGTGCATATCCTACCTGTAATATTTAGACACATTTTATCATATGTTCTAACAAATTACCTAACATAACTAAGATAAAAGGGACATATTTTACCAGACAGAAATGTAGACATTGTTTTCAGCTGATTTGTACTGATTTACATTGCCTACGACTCTGCCCCATAATATATGTTTCATCATTTTATTAGTGCTGTTCACACAAAACTCCTTTTAAAATTGAATGTGTTTTTGGGGGGAGTGAATTATGTTTATAGCAAGATGGCAAATGCTAGGTTTGTTCAGCAGTATCTTTAAGAATCTAGAAGTCTGAAGACAGATGTACCTATTGCTTGTCAATCAAAACACATGTCCTTTGCAGCATTGTATTTTCTTTAGTCAGCAAGGAAATCATGTTACTGCTGTCTAAGGTCAACAGTAAATGCAATAGTAGGATCCCTGGCTGAGAATTTTCAATAAAGACAGCACCAAAGATGAGGAAGGAAGATAATAGTTTGTATTCTGCTCCTCCAAGGGAAGGCATGATAAACAAAATTCTAAACCATTCCCTCTATTTTTCCTTTTTTTAGAAAAAGGGAACTGGTAGGAGTCACTGGCAACAGAACGCTGTAACAAGCTGATATCATCTTGAGTTCATGATGCTGAATATGTTGGCATTTACAGTGCATTCTCCCAGGGCACATTTCAAAATGAAACTGAAACTTGATGGACCAACTCTACTCCATTAAAAAAAATTATAAAAAGACTTTTTTCCCCCCAGCCTAAGGAAACAGAGAGCTTCAAAACACTGTTTTCTGTCATATAAATCTACATGTTGGAGGTCAGTCCAAAGGCAACAAATCAAAGTGGTTTTTTCTCATCTTTTCTTTTAGATTATGAATGATGCAAGAATTTATAGAGCATGCGAATTTATTACCGTGTTAATAGGCCCCCCTGTTTATATCTGGCAACATATGTTATATCCAGAATCACTAGGAAGCAGCAGCATTTTTAGGGATGGAGGGGGAGGCAATTAAAGAATTAAGCCTAATTACCATGAAAAATCTCTGGAAGAAACATGCAGAAACCTTGTGCAGAAGAAACACAAAGAGAAGGCAGGGATATATTCTTTAGCATGACCACAGTTGTAAACTTTAACTCTAATCCATGCATTCATAACCAAAAAGCAAACACAATCTGAACTCAATAGCTCTTCTCATATAATTAAACAAAAAGAAACAAAGAATATGTGTCTGTGTAGAAACTGTCCCTGTCTCTTGGGATCCTCATGGGCATTTTGTTTCTAACAGCTGAGCATGTACTGAACCAAATACTCACTAGACAGCAACTCAGCAGCTTCTTTAACTTTAGCCCTGGGATGGTGGCAGAACCATTTGGCAGTCAGTGGTAAAGGGACAAGAGAAGAAAAGTAGAAATGGCTGCAAGAGAGGTGACTGTGTTTCGCCAAGGAAGTTATCCAAAGGTACTCCTAAGGATCCCAGGCTGCATGACATCAGTTTCATAGAAAATGTAGAAAATGTCTCATTTAAAGTGTTCCTTGCAGACATGTAAAACCACACCTGTAAAGTGTTTACCTTTTGGCAAATAAAGAAGTCAATTAATCGAAATTTGTGATTCTCACAAGAGAAAAGAAAGTGTTTTGGGAAAAAGTAGATACATGTCCCACCCCTCTATGCTTGTGTTCTTCAGTGAGCCAGGTTCAGAGCTGAACCTGCTTCCACCATGTCCTCTCCTGAAAAGAAAGTGAGATATTAGTTGCTATGAGAAGTGCAGTAAGGGTGCAAGGACGAGGTAGCCAAAGGGCTGGATGTACAAGGCATCACAGTCAAATTTCATAATCAAAACCTTAGGAAATTCAACTTCTTTGGGAACAAAATCCAACAACTTGGAAACATTATAACCAACTCTACAATTTTCTGTTCCTGTAACAAGATGGGGTGTGTTGCAGGAAGCAGAGTAGCTTCAGAATGTAGGACCGAGCACAGATATTGGGCTTTTAGCACCGACTGCTGTGACCAGAAAGCAGGCCACTGGGAGATGCTTGCAATAATGGAAAAAATGGATGGGGACAACAGGCTTAAGCTTAGCTAAAACTATTCAGTAATTCAGTAACTCTTCAAATACAGAAATCACTGTCTGAATTTACCTTTTGTAAAGCTAGGTGTGACAGTGGGGGTCTATCAGGGAAGAATTTTTCCAGGTGTGGTTAGATCTATGTGTCTCCTCAGGAAGGCCCTGAACCCACCATGATGGGCAGGTAGATAACTGGTATGTCAGCCTCACTTCAGCAAGGACTGCACATGCTAGACTGAATTCATGGCCCAGCTTCTTAAATTGTTTTATATCCTAATATTGATCTCCTTTATCTGTGTGTTGCCATATCCATCTCTGTCTTTAATCATTCTTCCTCTACAGGTGGGTTATCATTTTTCCAATGTGTGTGTATTATAAGCTTTGCCACCAACAGAGATAATATCTCCCCATTCTAGGTTGTTCAGTTTGAGTCCTTCCCATGCTGAAGTATTACTAATCATGTTGTCATCACTTAAATAAATAATAATCAGCAACAATTATTTCTATTTTCACAAAGCCACTAAAATAATAAAAAGCAAATCTGATATTAATTATTAATAAATATGAAGGGGACATGTGTTAAGATATAATTTCTATTTTTCATCTGTATTACAGTGTCATCTAGAGGTGCTGGGTAAGCAGAGGGTATCTCTGTTTTAAGTACTGCAGAAACTCCAGCTTAAATGACCTAGCCTGTCAAAGAAGAAGGTATGAAGGGGAGAGGAAGAGCTAGACTAGAAATCAGACCTTCCCCCTCTGTTCAGCTCCCATGGTCATGCAGAAATGTAGCCTGGCAAGAGAAGGACTCATACAGACTTACCCTACCCTGCCATTCCTCTTGTTCTTCCAAGTCAGCCCAGCCAGAGCACAGCGTACACAAACCTCTGTTCCCAGCACAGCCGGGCCACTAAGCAGCCACACTGCTCACAACCCTGGGGCATCTCTCCCTCCTACCACATTTACAGTGTGGCCTTGTCTCATCCATTTTGAAAATGTGTCTTTTCCCTCTCTTGCTCCTTTGCATCCCAGGAACCAAGCTATACAGTGGAGAAGACAAACCTCCCCTTAGCACAGGCCAAGCAATTTTCCATCTGGTTTCTTGCAGACGTGAAGTTTTTGCAGCTACCACCTGTCTGTCTGTATCTGTCTCTGCATGTGGTTTTCTTCCTTTCTTTGCTAGCAATTTCTAAACCTATTTGCCACATTCACCTGCATTTGGCAGAGAGGCTGAGGTTTAAAGAAATTATATTTCTCTAAGACTTTTGAAGAAGAACCTTCACCCTAGCTTTACTCAGGAGGCAGGAGGCAGCTGAGATGTGCCTTCAGTTCAGGGTTTTCAAGACACGTGTGATTTGCCCAGCCCAACATGTAAGGGGTAAACAAATGAGATGGAAGAGGGGAATGCAGGACACTAGAGTGGTTTAGGTAGAGTACTAGAGGATTTAGGGGGTGCAAATGTCTAGGCAACCATCTCCTTCAGTCCTGCTACTCAGGGCGTGATTTGTTTTATGGAGGACGGATATGATTTGTGTGTGTTATGTCCAAATGCAACTGGGCATCTTACAAGTCACTGTTTTAAAAAGACACAAATGAAAATAGAGGGGAAATGCAGCCTCTGAACTTCTGAAAGAGATCCTGCACTTGTCTCCACTGTAGAAGCAGATGATGCAGAACCAGTCTTCAGACTGATCCTCAGCGGCAGGGGGCAGTGCCTGGGAACAGCAAACGACTTTAGCCTTTGGCAAAGTCCAACCTGAGTGTGATGTAGAGGGCAGAGCCCAGGTTCTGCTCTCTCAATCAGAGATGGAAGGTCTGGTGCATGGCCAGTTCCCCTGACATAAGGCAAGAATTCTCCAAGGTGCTCGTGTGTAATCTAAGCCTGTAGGACTCATCTAGCAACCTGTACTGTGATCACTGATGGATCCAGGAACATTTATTTCTCTTTGGTGCTGGATACACTTGAGTGATACAGAAAACGCACAAACAGATCCTTAGAAACCTGGCCTCCTTCTTCCAAAGGCGTGGAAATGTCACTACTTCAGATTTGCCCCTTCTGTGGTTCCTATGGTTTGAAAGCACTGCTGCATCTGTAGAAGGAGAACAAGCTGCTGCAGCACTTGGTCTCCCAGCAGAAATGAGCCAACATGCCACAGGCATGTACTGAGTTGGACTCTGTGCTCTGTGATCAACAATAGGTTAATTGGCCTAAAAGGTCTGGGTTGTCTGGGCTGGATCTTTGCCACAAAAATCCCAGACCAGACTGTACTGCCAGGATTTGCAGGTGGTTTGCACTTCAGAACTGCCTTTTCCAAATACAAGAGGAAGATGGCACAATCCGTTCCCATTTTTGGACAGATGCAGCAGTGTTTGCACCATACACATTATCTTGCTGAAAAAGAGGCTGGAAACTCACTGGCATGGCAGTGCAGATTAAAATGTTATCACATTTACTGCACAGCGTTTCCAGATGCAGTCAGAGGGTATTTCTGTGGACAACAGACAGTGAAGTCAGAGCCAGTCTGAGGAGGAGAGTAGCAGAGACAAATCCTTGAGATAATTTCAAATAGCATTTGCAGACAAGACAAATGAATGCCCCACAGCTGGACAAGCTGTTCTAAGTCCTACCAATGTTCCGCAAATTTTTTGACTCTTCACAGTATTCTTACAAGAGGGAAAAATTGAAGGCAAAATAAAGACTTGTCTACTCTGTACGGTAATAGTAATACAATATAATGTGATAAATTCTGTTCTCAATAAGTACAATTCCATACTGTGGATTACTCGACAAAATCTTCACAAATACAGCCCTAATATAAACCTTAAAACTTTACACTTATTTTCATTATAGCATATAGTACCTCACCTTTCCTGAAGTGTTATGCTTAGTACTATTTGTTTGCACTGAGCATTATCACTACATATGGCTCCACTTCACATACGTGATAATAAATACTGAATAAATCACAGATAATATTCACAGATTTGTGTGGACAAATTTGTTATTTTAGGAAAACCAGAAAATGACTAAATTTGATAGAATTTTGTTTGTTGAGCAAGAAGAGAGAAACTGCTTTCTGAGCAATTATTGCCATAGCCAGACACGTTTTTAGCCTGAGAAAGCTGTGCTTAGCACTCAGGTACACGGCTTGAAATCTTCATTTTAAGGGAGGGTAAGTATGAGAGTTTTCAGTGATAACATGAATGTTAATTTGTTGGTTTAAGCCCCATATCTATTTATTTTTACTGATATTCACAAATTCATTGTTCTACTTCTTCAATTCTTCTACCTTTTCAGCTCCATCCCATTCATTTGACTCCTGTGCCTAAAGCCAGTCCAACACTTCACTGCAGCTATACATGTACTGCACAAACTCCCTCTACACTGCATCAGTTTTTAATGGGATAAATCTTACAAGTAATACCTTCCCTCTACTTTCTTATTCTACTTTTCTTTGATAATACATGCAGGCTCTTCTTTTACCTACAGTTCTCCTTCAAACCTTCCACTTGATGCAATAACAGCATCTCCTCACCTGCTCTCCATTACATATGCTATCCATCATATCTTTCATTTTCTTGTGAGAACTTAAACTTTCCATCTGGTGCCTCTTTGGTCTCTTTCATCTTGCATGTTTATAGGATAATAATATTTTTCTCTCTTATTAAAACCACTCACATTTTCCTTCTTCACCACTACTCCATTTATTCATCTCTAAACTTATTTAATGCACAATGTGCTACTGCTCTCTAGAGAGCCTCTCCTCCATTGTCAAAGTCATTTCTCTTCACTGGCTTATACCATCTGGTCTTGGTGAACTGTTTCCAGTGAAAATCTTCAACAGCATTTTCCGAACAACTCTCACCCTCTTTGTCGCACCTTTGTGAATGAAACCTTTTCCAGAACAATGTGTCCACACTCATAAATATCCTGAAACTGTGTGTCCTTCTTTAGTGTAGCAGGGCATGAGCTGGTAAAGCCTGATAGCAGAAATAATGAAGATTTATGCATGGTGGCCTTAAAGATCATGAAATATTTCCTTTCTGTAACTTCCTCAGCTCTGTTCATATAATATACTCTTTAGAAGCTCTGTGTTGTTTTCCTTCCAGGTTTCAAGCAGCAGAGGCAAGTGATGAGTCACACTCAGGCCACCTTTCTTCTCTTTTTCCTCTAAACTCACTTCTCTTTCTTTGCCTTTCTACTCAGAGCTCCTACCATCTGTGGAAATTACAGGTCTGACTGTTTCTGTGATGCATCCTTGTGAGGAGTCATGATCAAGTAAGGTAAACCATAGGTTTCCATTTCCCCTGTCCCAAGTCCTCCTCACCGTCTTCTGTCTCTATCCCATCAGTCATCCACATGCATAATCCAGTGTTTGGCTCAGCTTTCTTCCAGACACCAACATCTGTGATATACTTAAGATCTACAGAGTCTCCCTGTAGAACATCCTTCCGACAGAGCTCTAGCAATCCTAACAAATTTCTAAAACCATTGCCCAAATCATGATAAAGCTTTTGGTATTTTCACTGGACTTGAGAAATATAATACTATATTAATCCAAAATGCTTCTGCAAGATTATCTTCTCATCCCACTGCCCTGAAAACATCACCTCACTCTCTGCATCTCCCCTTCTGATCTCAAGTAATGCCAGTCTGCACTGTACACCTACTAGGGTATCAAACAGCATCCTCAAAAACTTTTATAATGTCAGAGATGGTAGTTTTTTGGGATGCAGAGAAAGGTGAAGGCTGTCTCTCTGGTATACACTAGATATGCACATTGTTCTCCTTCAAAATCTTGTCCTATAATGCTTCTACCAAAAAAATCCTTACGCTAAGAAGGTCTTGGGCCTAAATTCACAAGTTAAAGACCTTCATTACCATTTTAAGGACTTAAATGCAAAATATGGATCCTTAAATTTTTTTTCTTAATCCTAGAATATCCAGGATTGCCCAGAACTTTGAGTTTGCTTCATAAATCTATTCCACAGGTGTCTGGGAAAGTCTCACCCACTGTGTATACACAGACTATGTATTATCACAGCAGAGCTGAGTAGAGTGGGATGTGCTTTATACTAGACTCCATTGGGATGCTCCCATCTGTTGGACCTGCAAAGCCTGAACTGCTGTGACCATCAAAAAGATAAAGCTGGTGGTAGTTTATTTTCCTTGAACCAAAAAGCACACTCAATGAACTTAGGATAGAGAAGACCCAGGGTCAAAGTTGCATTTCACCTAAGATAATCTAGGTAAACTAACTTTTCTTCTGTAAGAATTTAAACTTTGTTCATCTAGGACCAAATGAATATTTGGTAGGGTCATGCAGGTGAAACAATTTTAACAGAAAAAGCTAAGGAAGTGCCTCTCGGGATTACTGTATGGCTTAACAATTTGGGAAGTGTCTGATGCTTTAAGTCTGGAAAAGGCATACAAATATAGATGCCTAACAATTCAGGTGAGGCTGGAAGTAGATGGTGACTTTCTAACTAAATTTTTCACCACACCAGCAAATATGAAGTTCATCTGTGAAGCCATATATTTCACCTTTATAGTGGTTTTAATAAAGAATTAATTTAAATTGAAGTTCAGAACAGTAAGGTCAATGGGAGTATATGCACAGGTATAGAAAGGAGAAATATTTAACCACACATTACTCTTGTAAGGCTAATAATAACCTGTAGAGCTGAGGTAAAATCCTCCCTAAAAAGTAAGGCACTAAACCCAGAGGTACTGTGACTGGTATTGGCCTTGCTCTGAGCTTATCATTGCCAAAGCACCTTCTGCTCTCATATGTGGTGTTTGCAGCCAAAAGGGCTTTCTGGTGGACCCACAGCTGGTCATATAACTTCATTATAGTAGATTCAATTCATTGTGTTCCATTTCTGTTTCCATGCTGTCTATAAATGATCTATGAGGCTCTTGAACATTCTTGCTGTATGTAGGGGTTTGTGGGATAGTAATTTTAAATTAATTCTCGGCTTGGATCTGATTTCCCTGTACTCAAGAGCAAGTTTTTTACTCTTTCGTATCTGATCTGTTCTAGCTGAGCAGGGAGCTGTGGGAAGGGTTTCTGTTGCCTGAGTGGGTGAGTTTAACCTCTGAGTAGGCTTTTTTAAGCCTAATTTACTCAAACTCTTACCATGGATGAATTAGAAGTTCATGTGCAAGATATAGTCTTTACTCAAAGTGTGTGTCTTTTTAGGCAAGAGTTTCTTCCACTAAAATCATAGTCAAGAGTATCTGCAGAAAAATAAATACAGAAGAATTGCAGTGAAGTTGTTTTTTAAAAAGTTTCCAAAAATTACTGCACTTTTTACTCTACACTCTTAAAAGATGGTTTAATCAGGTTCCTGGTATTGTGACCAGCATTACACTGCTACAGCAGAAGCATCAAAAGCTGTGGAAGAGATGCACTCAGAAGAAGCACTGGTGACAGCAATGGACAAGCTTTAATGTTTAACACAGACCTTAATTTTAAAATGCCTTTTTACAGAGTGAAAAAATGCATCCTATAGAGACAGTGTTTCTATACAAACATTTGCAATGTTTATCCAACATCCATTTCTGTAAGGGGCCTAATAATATCAGAGGTTTAAATATTGAACTTTTATATTTGTGTACCGCACCTATTGCTACTATATTTAATCAATGATAAAATGCATTTTTACACTTATTTCACTAGGATTCTTTTAACTTGTCTCTCTGCATGCTGCTTCTCTTCTGAGCATCTTTGTTTCTACTGTTATACTTCAATCCACATCATTCATGTCCTTCCGAAGGCAGTTACCTTCATTTACTGCATTTTCTTTGCATTCCAGCACTATCTTGAATTATGTGAATTGGCTTATTTATACATTAAACCAAGCTGTAAATCAGCTCTAGAAGAGCATTTAATAACACTAATAGGCTTTCAGTTCACACAACCAGACTAATCTGGGGTAAAACACCTGAAAGATGTATACAATGGACATAGGTTGAGTGGTATCAATTTCTCTCCACAAGCCCTCCCCCTCTGAGCCACAGTTGTTAGTGAGTGGGAAGAGTCCAAGAGAGAGTCAGATGCCTCTGGGGGGCAGAAACACATGAATAAAGAGATGGAACACACAGGTGATGTCACACTCAGGCTTATTTGCCATGAAAACACTGTATACTGTTTAAATTAGTAGATACCTCATAGCCTTGACTATTGAGGTTCCATGATGTGCCTAGGACCACTAATGCAGAATAGCTGCGGAAGGACACATGTGCCCAAAGCACTCCCTGCTGAGGATGTGCAGGTTAACTCCTCTTAGGCATGCTGTGGAAAATAAGCTCAGCCATTTGAAGGGTTTGGCCAATCCTTACAAAATATTTTACAGGTATGTGTTAATATTTCTCACTGGTTGTTTTGTGTGCTCAGCTCTCTGTCCTGGGAAGTCTGAGTTTATTAGACATCCATTATAATTGACACATTGTTGAAGTAGGGGTGAATAGATGCATTAGACAGATGATCTTAATTGGCTTTCATCCAAAAGAATTAAAATAAAAAGACAGCTGAATTTCATTCACATTTTCAATTAGTAAAACTTCCTTTCATTATTATAATGCCTGCTGAAACAGCAGCCACATCAGGGTGACAAATCCCGTTATCATGCTTTCTGCAATTGTCTTCCAAAAAGGCGTCTATTGAAAGCATTGTCTGAGCGTGTGTATAATGCTGACAATCAAGCTCCACTCAGAAAGCTGGGGGAGGGTGTCTGACTGTGATCTATATAGAAATGCATTTCTTTCCCGTGCTGCTGGTTCTTCAGTGCTGTGTGCTTGCACTGGGGCAATGTGCTCTGACAGGCACTGCGTACTAACAAGATCAATCATTGAGCATTAGTGGAATTCTCATGCTTTCCACCTATTTTTCTTCCCTTTCTTTATTGAGCATGATCCTCTGCAGGTGTTATTTGTTTGTCAGGCTGTTACATAGCAAATGTGGAAATAATTTTTTTTTAGGGAGTAGATAACAGCTGAGCTCATATTGCAGACAAAGGTTTCACACTGAAGTACTAATCGACGAGAATGTGAAAATAATTCTTTAGGCATTAGAGGAAGAAATAAATGGCTTCTCGGAGCTGGGGAGCAAACAAAGGGGCATTAGAAGGCAGATTTTTTAAATCCTTTTAGAGTGGCTAACCAACCTAATGCACTTGTAACAGCATTCCAGATTCTTAGCTTAGCCAACTCACCTAACTTAACCAGACAAAATTATACTATTTATCTGTTCCATATGTGACACTGAAGAGAAACATGTGGATAACAAAAAAAAAATCAGTTAATCTGGAGTTGTTCATATCCAGTTTTCTTTTGCTGAGTTATATGCCAAGAGCCAAATGCATTGCCTTAGGGTTGTTTTGCTTTTATTTATTTAACTATTTACTTATTGGATCATTCCAACTTACATAATTTCCCACATCATCTAACTTTTGATGTCCATGTTCTCTTATATCATCCCACCCGAAACTACACATCTGGATCACAACTGTCACGTTAGGGGTGGATGTTCAGTTTTCCACACACAGAAGCTGGAATCCCTTAATTTCAAGCACCCTAGTAAGATATAGTTGGTCAATGCCAGAAATCCAGTTAACAGACTGAAAAATTGGCACTCTGATGCCATAGGATTTCTGCAAATAACAGCCCTTTCACAGATGGGGGACATTCTCAAATTAATGTAATTGATTCATTTTCTTCAGATTTTTTGTTCTTTGTCTCACATGCCTGTAAAAGTCCAGCATAACTGGGCCCTGCCAGCCTGGGAGAGATCCTCACTCCTGGCCTTACTAGTTTAGTTTTCCACTTTTTCGTCTGGCTGGCCATCTCTGAAGGATTAATTAAGTGTTAATTTAATATCTGTCAGCATTTCTATTAAGTAAAACCAAGACAATTTTGCTCTTGGTCAGGTTTCTGGTAAGGAAGAAAATGTGTTTATTTTTTAATGATGTACTAGAGCTCCTGAAGTTGCTGTAAAGCATTCTTTATAAAGTGTGAAATGTGAAAAAAACCAAAAGAATAAAACAAAACCTGAAACTAAAGCCACTAAGGAATAATGATGAAAAGGGAAGAATGCAAATCATTTCTCATCCTTCCTACTAGAGATGCATTTTATAGCTAATGCATTTAATGAGTCAACATTGACTTATATTGCCTGAAAGCTCACTGAATTATTGAGTATCTGTGGTATGGATTATATGGAAAAAATAGTTCAAAATGGCTTTTTCCTCTGTGAAAATTTAATTTTATTTATATTCAGCTGCAGTTATTTTCCGAGGTTGTTATTAGATGAGTTCATCTTTCCTGTATATTTTAAAGAGCTAATGCAATTTAGTAAAAAATAGACTTTTTAGAGAAGCTTTAGAAGCTCTGCGGTCTGAAAAACACCTGAAGAAAGCTTAACTGAAAGAAGGATAAAAGAATAAATCAACAACAACAGCATTTCTCTGAGACATATGTCTACTAATTTACCCCGAATAAAGCGTCTGTCATATACTGGGCTTTTTTTTCAGATGGGTAAATATTGACTTGGTTTGATTTTTTTTGTGTCCTCTAAATAAATAATAACAATCTGAATATTTAATTTTTTCCCTTGGGTAATAGGAGGGCATGCTGCTGGTGAAGAGAGATGAAGGGAGAACTGCTCCAGGCGCAGGTATAGTGCATCCTTCACTGTGGACCTGTTTATTAGATTTTCAACTTCCAGTCTTGGGTGGTAGATTGATTTGGCAGAGATTAGATAGGAGGTAGAAAGGAAAGCTGTCTTGTTAACCATTTCCCATATGATGATTTAACATTGACTTGGCACTATTCTTTAGTGCCCTGCAAGCAGACAGTTTTCCAGAAGAAATGGTATCTGCAGCTCATATGCAGAACTTTCCGATAGCTCTGCTTTGCAGACATTTCTCTGAAAATCTGACCATGGATGACACACCAGCTAGAGCCATATTAGCAATATCATGCTTGTCAAACACAGCTTTGAGAAATATTATTTATAGGGCTGTCTGATAAACAAACTCATTTTGTGATAAACTTTCAAGTTTCAGAACGTGATTTTGATCACATTAGAAAGAAAATGTGAGCTGTCAAACTTTTTGAGTTTTTGAGGAGGGAAATAAACATCTTGGGAACTAGCCAGGATGTACTCCCAACCTTCATGGAAATTCCAAAACTCAGTCAGTGTTTCTTCTGAGTCTGCAAAACACTCTTGATTCAGCAAAAATGAAACATTTTCTCATGAAAAAACATATAATCAAAGGTTTTTCTACCATCCTTAGTGATTAGCTGTCTAACTGGTTGTCCATCCAGTCTGATCAGGTAACCTCTGTACCATGCGCTGTGGTTCTCCATGGTTCCTGCCTGGCTACTTAAACCTTACATCTTTGCTACTGCTAATCCATCTGGAGCTTCTTAAGTGAACAAGACTTATTGAACAGTAAGATTTGCCACCACAGTAAAATACATCACCTTTCTTTAACCATGCTGTCTTGCAGGGCTGTGTGTCCCAAGGTGCATGTGCCTCATGATGGGCAAAGCAGACGATTCTGGCTCTTGAGTGCAGGCCTCAAAAATCATAACACATATGTTAATATGACTCTCTACAGAAAGACTTGGTTTCACTGGACCACATCTTAAACTAATGAACTTTGGGGCAGAAAATCTCTAGCATCTGATTACTTTGTCTCCATCTTTCAATCCATGTTCTTGTCCTCTGCAATCAGATTCTGAAAAGAAATACTCATTTGTTTAGCTTTCATATTCTTAAGTCAGTGAAGCTGCTCTCATCCATCAAACTAGCCTGGTGCACTTTGCAGAATAAAGGCCTTATGTTGTAAATTCTTCTCTAAAACATCTTTCCATTTGAGCAGTGATTACATATTGTAGAGATAATTCCCATTCTGAGAGTATGACACAGTGGAGCCTTAATTCCTCTGGTCATTACTGCAGTGCAAATAACCGGCCAGCAGCAGCGACGACCCAGAGCTGATGCTGGCATAATGGCAAATTCATGTGCATAAGAAGTGATGACAGAAAGGGCGCAGTCACAGCATAAGGGAAATATTAAAAAACCCAAACTTTCATTAGCAGGAATTAATTTGCACGGTCTTGCCAGGCCTACTGCACATGCTTAGGAGCTGTGTAAATAAATATCGCTGTCCTTCTGCTGTAGCTGTGAAGCTTGGTATAATTTAGGGATGAGCCTGTGGCTATGGGAAGCACTGGGAAGAGATCCCATGTGCTTCACTCCCCAGCCTGTGCTCTGAGCACCACAGCATGCTGCCTCCCAGTAAAGCATGAAATGAGACTGTCAGACAGCCTGGCATGGCAGTGTGTGAAGGGGGATATCCTAGCCCAGGGCACAGTGACCAGCCAGCACATATGATAGAATAAACCTCCAGAAATTAAGAAAAATGCATACCAAGTAGTGGCTGTATCTTCTGTGCCACAGCATCACAGAATCATAGGATGGTTTGGGTTGGTAGGTGGACCTCAGAGGTCATCTCGATTCCAACCCCCTGCCATAAGCAGGGACACCCTCCAGTAGACTAGGTTGCTCAAAGCCCCCACAACCTGGTCTTGCACACTTTAAAATATCTTATCTGAGGAAGGGTTAAAATTTAATCCTCCAACAAAATGCCTTCTTCATAAGCAGTAGAAGGAGCTTGTGCATAAGCCTGTGAGGGAAACACACACTGCACTTTATTTCCACAAGGCGCCCATGAAGACTTAGGCATATACCAAGTCCCAGGCTCTCTGCACCACTTGGAGAGGTGGTCAGACTAAAGGTTCAAGTAAGGTCACCATGAGGTGCTACCTCAAGGTCTAATGGGACCTTTGATCTGACGACCTTAGTGTGGTAAAGCACCTAAAATGTTTCACAGATAAACGTCTGGACTAGAAATGGAAAGCCTATCTTCAAAGGAATACTGCATTTCTGGGACAGTGTTCACTGGTTTAGCTGGTTTTCTTTGCTTTAGATTGTGACTGCTCATAATAATGTCTTATCTCACTGTCCCTGTGGCTGAACTTTAAACGGAGAGTGGCATTATATACATGACACAATAAACATGCTCCCATACCAAAACCACATGCTAAAGGAGGCTCTGAGTCATTCTGAGGTTTCCTAAAAATTGCGCAGTGAACAAAATCTGATGTATAGTTTTACACTATATTTGTATAATGTTGCTGGTTTAGGAGAAATACAGTTAAAATACTTGCAAACAAATAATCCTCCTTTAAGAATTTATCTGTTTTTTATAAATTAAAACACTGATCCACACATGAGCAGAGCAGTCCTGTTGAATACAATGTTACCTCCTCAGGAGTCGTGTTTGGGCTGCCAGCGCTGTGTTGCTTGTTTTTCTCCTTTCCATGAACCGGCATACAAGTCTTGGTGGAAGAGCAAAGTTTGCTGCTCTGGGCCAGCCCTTGCTGCTCCCAAACAGCATCAGCCTCACAATGACCCACCATACCGAGGCACCAGTTTGAGAGAGAGAGTGGAATTATAAATACAGATCTATCTGGATCACTGAAACTGTCCGAATGTCTCTTGCTTTTAAGACTAACCTGGATTATAATTTAAGGTAGGCAATCATTTCTATATTCTGTGTAAACATAATCGATTTTCTAAAATCTTTAACTTCATATTTTTGTTTGATTTTTTTACTGATTGTTTTCCCACATCTCAATTTGTTACTATACATAATTTCTTGCAAAAATAAAACACCATAGTAATTGCAGTGCTTTAGAAACACACAAAGGGATGGTCTTTGACATAGCAGAAAATGTGAACAATAATGCAGTGTAAACCACACTGCCCAAAATCTCATTGTGTCTGGGACAGATAAAAATCTACATATCAAACAAATGACCACCGGCAGCCCCTTCTACATCCATACAATAAGTGGGACTTATTTCCAGTAAAAATAGTAGTTGTTATTAACAGGCACTAAGGTCCACCATTTGACAAGACTCTTTTAGACCTTGCTACACTGCTAAGACGATTGCAGTGGTGCCGGTTCATGAAGACAGTAGGAATGACAAGCTATTAGTCAGAAGGGGATCCAGGTGATTCTTTTTATTAATTGATGTATTAAATGCTGGAGTTATACTGGGCAAAGACAGGTTGCATTGCTGCTTTTGCCTTGGTTTTGTTGTTATCAGGGTTAGTTTAGGCTAATGTTAAACCCTCTGCATTTCCCCTGGTTTCGTTCTAGAGAGTTGATAATTTACTAAAGCATATTTGGTTGTGATATTCTTTTCTAAAGAGCACAATGATGCTCTTTCATTAGCATAACCACTCAAACTGTGTCCATGGTCTAAAAGCAATTTATACAAATCATAATCACTTGAGAATTTTATTCTGAAATTAAGGCTGTAAGAGTTTTGATTAATTCATTTATTTCAAGATTTCTGCTTTAAATACTTGATCAGTATGCATTAGCACTTTGTCATCCATAGTATATAGAACATGTGACACTCAGGATATCTCAAAACTGAAATTAATCCACAGTTTAATCTAACACCAAGCAGGAGCAATGGTGATGGAAATTACCTGAGGTCCGACAACATTCAAAGATGATCCATAGTCTAGGATCCCATGGAAGTGCTGTGAAACTTCACAGTCACCAACTTCAGTGCTATCCAAAAAGTAATTAAGTACCCCAGAAATTTACTCTGATCAGACAAACCTTAACTTTACTGTACATTATGGGTCCTATACACATCTAAAAAATGTCACATCCTTCTGTTTCATACTCTCCTTTGACCAGGACCACTTAGCCAAAAGTTGGTGGAAGCTGTTTGGTATCACTCTGTGCCTCCTGTTTCTCCCTTGTCAGAGGCAGGTGTCCTTTTGACTTCAGTTTCCTAAGTCCAGGGAAGGTGATGTGAAATGCTGAGGTGTATCACAACCTGACTGAAGTAAATTATTTGCAATTATCCCAATGGCTGTGAGCATTCCTCACATGGATACTGATCTGCAGCACAGAGAATGCAGTGGAAAGGCCTATAAGAATGTTTCATTATTGCTCCAGCTGTAGCATGCAGCCCTCCTGGTTAAAAGAGAACTATATGGGAGAAACCTCTCAAACACTACAGATGATCTAGTGGGGCTTTTTCCAATATGCGGGTACCATGGATGCCACATGAATACCAGCCACCTAACAGTAAAGGCTGACATGCTGTTAAAGATGAGTTTTGTGGCCAACAGATCAGACAGAACTGTGATGCCTCCTTCTACTTTTCTGCTACAGGTTTCCCAGGTGTGCATCTCAGGGTTTGTGTTTTGCCTGTCAAAGCACATCCCCATTTGTCATGGAAAAGGGCCAGGGGTAGAGCTAAACCTCTGCCTCTACAATCTGTGATTCCAAGAGGTACATTTCAAATAACACAAAGACCTCCAAAAGCACCCAAGAACTGAGGAAATAAAAGCTGTACAGCAGTAGTCATAAAAGACAGCATATGTGGTTTAACTGAATTTGTCTGGAGTCCAATTAAGCAATAAGACACGATAGGGTGTGTCGTATTACTGGGCCATTAATGCAAGTCTCTGGGGCACTGTGAGGCACACGGCCAAAGTGCAAAGTGCATTAACGGCCCAGTAATACATGCTTCATCATGTCCCATTGTTTTCAGAGCATAATGTTTGTCTTTTGAAATGAAAGAACAAGAAAAGATCCTCGAAAAATGTGGGAACCAAAATCAAATTTTCGTGTGAGTGTTCAGCAGAATGGAAGACATACATTTGGAGATGTGGAATGGAAGACTGATGGCTGCCTGGAGCTTCTTGTTACACTTCAGGCATCTCACTGATGGCCAGGTAGGGATCATTTTCCTAACTTCTAACTGAGTTCACCTGACTTTTGGGTGAAAAAGCCCCCATTTTAGGTGGAAAATCAAAGGCAATGTATAATGCTAAAAAATTTATAGTACTGAAAAAATTAGGTGGAAATATGTGAAAGATAATCTAAAAAAGATAAAATTTCTTAAATCTCCACATCCAGATAACATAGAAGTATGTGTTTTCAATTTTCTGGCCACGAAAATCAAGGTATTTGCTGTCATTTTTTGTATGCAGTATTGGATATGTTGAAGACTCTTGGAAACCTCATCTTAGAGCAATAGTGAAATAATCTGGTTAGAGTGACATCAAAACTCAGGCAAACTAATGGACCAGCAAATGAGGGGTTCAATCAATACAGATTTAAATTATGATAATAAATAATTATGTCAATCAATATGGTTTCATGGAAAATACATCTTGTCAAATTCATTTAATCATATTTTTTATGAAATTACTATATACATTGATAAAAGTGCCTGAAATTTCTTAATATATTTAGACTGAATCACTTCACCTTAGTACCCCAAGAATACCCTGATTAAAAATTAGCATCATACAACATCAATATTTCAAATATGAAATGGATTCAAAACTGACTATATGATAGCATTCAGAAAAACACCGTTAATGGGCTTTTCTATCCAATCTAGCGGGCCTGCAATGGCATCCCAAAAATGGTGAGTGTGATGATGTGGTTCAATACTTTCATAAGTAAGCTGGGGGAAATAATGGAAAATTTTAGACAGGTAAATAAATACTGCTGAGGAGAATTGATAAACAAACTATAGAATCAAACAATATAGAGCCCTTAGTTAAAGTGAAATAAATTTAATATCATGTACTTTAATAAAGGCGAAGACGTCTAAAACTTCCAGAGAATGCTTCGAATGCCTGTACTCAATCTTCCAGGTATGCACAGAAATTTCCAAGTTAAGTGCCAAGTGGAGAGACAAAACAGAGAAATATCTAAGGCCCCAAGGCAGTCTAATTTATTTGTTTGTACCTAGAGCCTATGACAAACTTGAACTTCCTTCCTGACTTCCCACTAAAGGTAATTTCCTAAATTGTGTAAGCATGTCCAGTGATACCTGCAAACAGTGCTTGCAGTTCCTGATACTCTATGTGCGCATTTCTACAGAAAAACACTTATTTTTCACATATTGACTTTATATAAAGCAACTTTTATTTTCACAACTGTTGTGGGCTAGTTTTGAACCGTATTATTAACTTTAGTTCTTCTTTTTTTTTTCCAGTACTGGCAAAGCAGATACAGCAGGTACTCTTGTGCTGAGGGCAAGAGTAAAATGCAATCAAAGCAAGGTCAGTTCTTTCACTGCAAAGCCTTGACACTCTTCTTTATTCTGTGAAAATCATGAACGGGTGCCTTGTATGATGTATCAAGTGACAGGTTTTGAGTGAACTCCTACACCCGTGTTGTAACTTTGCTCTGGCTGGGCTGTCAAAGTCACATCTATGGAGAGGTGAAAGGATTTGGAGTGACACTCTCAAAAGTCTCAAAACAATCAAATACTAAATCTTCATTATTTCCAGCCTTATGAAAAAAAAAATTGTCTATTGAATTCAATCTCCAGTGTCTTCCTCCCCTAATCTAATCCATGACAACATATTTTTGACTAAAGATTGTCTCTGTGCATCACCTACTATAACCTGCAGGCACAGAGGGATCAGTTGAGCGGCCTGCCAGAGTCCAGTATCCTGCAACACTAGGACTAGAGGAAATGTGGATAGTGGCTCTCTTGAGTTCTGGAATCTGATGCCAGCTGACTTTACCTCATGCAGGACATACAATTCTTCAAAGGCCCTTTGATTTGGTACTGCTTTTTGTTTAAGAGGAGCGCAACAGGTAGGTTCTGATTTCAAGCATAGAAGTTTTTTTTTCTTAGATTACTGACATCTGGATGTAAGGAAATCAATAAAAAGAAATAATTCTTACAGTCACATTTAGAGATACATTCTCACAAGATATATCTTTCTTTAGTTTTGGCTGTTAAAGACATTTCATCAGCAGGTCCCTTCTCCATTCCCATAAAGCCTTGGTTACTCCGGACTGCCGCCTTCTAAGGTCCAATTATTGTCTCTCATTTTCACTGCAAGGTTTCACTCTCTACAAATGAAATCTGGAGAGTAGATTACAATGGAGAAGCAAACATCAATAAGGAGAAAGAAATATTAAAAATCATCCTGTACAAATTAGAAATGCTGACATAAATTACTGGAATCATTTTTGTCACGGAAAATGAAAGATAATATGTACATGGGAAATGGAAATTACTTTCACCTGTAAAACAGAGGAACTGTGAAAAAAAGAAGGAAACTGGAGTATAAAAGAGCAGAGGTCTTTCCCAGCAGTGACGTGTTTACCAGCCATAACGTGTGTACACAGTGCTGAACACAAATGCACCAGCTTTCCACCAGCATTAGTTCATCTCTCTCCTTCTGGCTTTGGTTATCATACCTGGAAAAATCCAAGGACTGTCTTCAAAGACCTCAACATTATTTTGAGAATTTGTCACTGAAATAGGGGTTAGCCTTTTTGACTCTCTCGAGGAATAAAACAGGTGGAAGAACAGAAGAGAAATATCAATACTTCATCACGTACTTACAGTATTAAATAGGTATATACATATGTATATAAATAGACACACATGCAGATAAAGACATAGGCAGCCTTACTATGAGAATGACTGGCTAAGCCTGTAAGCAGAAATCCACAGCCACATGTGCATGTGAACATGCACACATTATATAATTTTGGTTATGTAGTTGAAATCACTACATGAAAATATTCAATTCAGAACTGTTTCCATGGGAATATCGGGGCTTGCACATCATTGTGAAGAAACATCTGTCCTGATTTGGGATTTCACCAATGTACCTTAGCTTTACTTGCTTAATGTTGGTTGAGATTTTACAGTCAAAAGCCCTCAGGCAAATTAAACTAGCCATGTACACCCTCAGGGAAATGAGACTTTAGTTACATGCCTGATACCAATTGATGTCAACCAGAAGAACTTTATGATATTAATGAATGTCTATAATTATAAAACTGTTAATTAAAGTGAGTCAACCAGTCTATTGGAAATCTCATACTATTTTTTGAACCTGACTTTCTAATGTAATTGTATTTCAAGATTACTGGGAACCACTTAGCAATTACTTAGTGCATTTTGCAAGAACTGAGCAGAGTTCTAGCCGTCTTGTTCATTGATTTTGACAGTAAAATAGCAATTCAAATCCCAAGCAGAGTTGAGAAATTTCTCCCTTAAAAACTCAGCTAAGCTTTTCACTTAAATCCATATCCTAAAATCTGCACATGATAATGCATTTGCAGGATAAGGAGTATTTGTATTGCATGCACTTTCCTTCAGTTCCAGTTTTGAAGGGTTTTCTAAATGCAGATACTGTTTTAAATACCTCCTTAGGAAATAAGATATCCATTATCTTATAACACAATCCCATTAAGGACAAGTAAGTGCCATGAACACGTGAGCTGCTTATATAAATTGCCGAGATGCACTGCCAGCTCTATCCCATGCTCGCGGCATCAAAGGCCAGTGATAAGGACCGTTAGAAGCACTGCCAGTTCTTACTGTGAGCTCTGCACTTTTATGCTGTACTAAGAGCTCCCACTTGCTGGAATCAGGTGATTTTTTTTTAATGTTAAAAGCTCTGATTCTAACTAAAAGAGTATTTCTAGCCGATACAGTGGTAAAAAGCCTGAAAAGAGCTCCCAAGAGCAGCTTCAAAGTTATCAAAAACCTGACATAAAATAGGGAAGCCCCATTCAAATTAAGTTCCTGATGTACAAAGAATAGCACTGGCTAGTACAGTTCGCTTGCCTAAAGCCACAGGCTAATAAAAGTTAGACTCTGCTGCAGCTTAGCAAAGGGTAGATCAGCAGTCTGAATACAAAGCTAAGTAAATTAGTAGCCCTATAGTTTACTGCTCTAAAGTAAAAATGTTTGATGTTGTTTTGGTTTTTTCTTTAGGCAGAGGAACCTTGCCTGGTATTTTCTGCTTTTTAAATATCTTCTTAAAGTGTAGGACTTCATCTGGCACCAAGTTAATACACACATTATAGCCAGGTGCCAGCCCACTTTACCACTCTGCAGCTAAATGTGGACTATTTTGGGATTTTTCTGTACCATTTGGCTCACAGGACACATCTGAGATACCTTACCACCAGCAAAGAAAATTAACCACAATTCTCCCAGGCTGTTGCCTGCTCAGGTGAACTCAAGGATCTTTACCTGAACTCAGAGAAAGGTCTGCAGTCTTTCAAGCTGAAGTCAGCTACAAAGAGGGCAAAGGAACAAAAGATGCATGTAAGTTTGGAAGTGTAACTTTGAGCTGTACTTTAAGCTTTCAGAATAAAGTATGAAAAGGAATCTCCTCTGCCCATCTCTAATGATAATCAAGATAATGAATTCTGCAATAGCTGCAATTTTAAGATTTAGTTAAGCAATTCTCAAGTAACCTACATGAATTTAACGCACAAAAATAATTAAACATGCTATGGAACAGATGCTGCACAAATAACGGCAATCAAATGATTCACACTTAGCCGACCTTACCTAGCAGTTAGTTTACAGCATCTCTGTGTCTGAAAGAGAAAGGCAGGCATAATGCACATAATTTCAAACACAGCACACCTGACTCACACCATTTAGGAAAAATCAATAATTTTAATCCATTTTCATTTTGTTCGACCCTTTCATTCATGACAGGTTTTACTCTTATATATGTATATATCAAAACCTGTTCTCAAAATTATTATTTTGTATTGCATCTCAGCAGCACACTGGTAAAAAAAAAATTCCAAATGCAGAAAATTCAAAGTCAGGTTTTAGCATGGCTTAAGTGCACTTGCGTGTGGAAAAGACACAACCATGTGCCCATCGAAAGCTCTCATGATTATTCATTCAGACTCATCAACTGTAAGCCAAAAGAGCAATCTGGTGATTTTATATATATATTCATGTAGACTTTTCATGGATCATGTAGCAAATACACATATATATGTAAAAATTGTTCATATCTTGTGCATTGTGGACACCAGCTTGCTACCAAGGTATATCATCAAGGTATGTTAATTTTATACACTGATTACCTTCCAGATACTGCAGAGACAGTAAATAAATACTTATAATAATAATTAGCCAAAATTTTAGGTATTTAACCAATTTTCTACCTTGCCTAGATAAGGGGTGCATGAGCTAGAAAGAAGCCAGTGAATTGCCCTAATAATTAGGGGGAACTGTAAATAAAAGAAACAGAAAGCTCAAAAGAACAACAAAAGGGACCTGATTTACATGAAATTTTCAGATTGACTTAATGTGCACAGCTCCCGGGGAAGTTTCAGGGCCAAATTCAGGAGTGACACAAGTGATGGTGTAAGTTAGATATGTGTCAATCACAAAAAGAGTGTCAACCGGCAGAACTGGCAACATACTTTAGTAGCACTTTCATGGGGTGATTTGATGATGGATGGTTGTGTGATCTAAACTGTAATTTATGCACTGTGGCAACTGAAGTGGAGGTTGGCAGCACAGAGAGTAGATGACAAGGGTGAAAAAATAAAACAGACTTTCACCTTTAGTCACAATATCTCCATCCTTCCAAAAAAACACACTGGGGTATTGCCGCCTGCATTTACCAGGGCTGAACATAACCATCACTGAGTCATTCACAGGTGCCAATGACAAGTATTTTGCTGATGTACTAAATGATCTTTGACACTTACTTCCTTTTCCTGATTGATTTCACCTGAATTGGCTCAACTGCATTTCAAGGGGGTGTCGGAATCTAAACTTGAAATTCAAAAATTTAACTAAAATATTATTATTCTCTTCTTTCCAGTGTTTTGACTTCTCAACTAACACTGGTGTGACTGACTACCTGCCCACCACTTGAGGCCACCTCTTGAGGACATATTAAAGACTACAACAACACAGACAGCAGCAGCTCTTTTGTTCTGCAAGGCTCTTACTGTGAGAGGAATGGCTCTGACAGAGCCTTATGCCAACCTGTTTTAGTTGACACAGGAAGAGATGTATAAGCCAGATCTGTCAGAGTTGAAGAGACAAAGAGCCACCAGTAATTCTCACCATTACTGATCCCTTGTAGAATTGCCAAAATTCTCCAGTAAACCTGCTTTTTGGGCAGAAAATTGATTTTTTCACAGAAATCAATATTTTTAGTTAAAGGCATATCTGGAGTTTTTTTGCCTCTGGTTATTTGAAGTTTTCATTGAAACAATGTATACTTCAATTCCCAAGGTTTTTGTTGCCTTTTTTTTTTAATCTTAGGCACAATATAAATCAGAATCAAAGCAGTTTTGGTACAGAAATGCTGCTGTGATACCTGATTCCTGGTCAGACACACTTCATGACCTTATTGACCTGCATGGACTGACTTCCCTAACAAGATCAGGCTTTCCATGATGCACTGCAGTCAGAGCCGTCCCCAGGCAGTTCTGCCATGGCTTGAGACAAAGAGAAGCTATGGTGCTCATGTGGCCTGTTCAGAAAGTCAAGACCTCAAAATAGATGAAGGACTGAGTTATAAACACAGCACAGGACACTGGGATCTTTCTGAGGTTTGAAATTGCATCATTTAGCTTTCTGCTGAAGATTTTTTTCTCAGCAAAAGCCTCTCAGGTTTTTAACCAGCCCTAAGCCTTCATTTTTGACATGGATTTTCCTGCATTTTCTCCTCTGTGGTCCTCACTCACAAGCTGGAAAACCTGAGCAGGCATTTGGGAGGATGGAGCAATTGTGTCAGGGGATGGAGGATTTGTCTTTTGTTTTCTGTGGGCAAGAACAAAAGGCACAGCATTTTCTGCTTTGCGCTGTGTGTTTTAGCTGACTGTGTATGATAGGTGTGCTAATGTTTTGGGTTTTCATGATTTTAGTGCTGTGGTTTTAATTTCCAGGAAAGGATGCCCAGGCTATCAGACTGAAGCTTTTTTATGTTGTATTTAAATCCATAATAAATAACATTTAAACATTAATGTTGCTGCTAAATTGAGCCGTAACTTAGAAAAGCTGTTTCTTAAATCAGACTTTTGCAATGCACAAGTGTACAAGAAACACTTTGCTCTCACTTCCACTCCTGTAAATTCTGATAAATCATTTAATGAACACACAAAATGTGTGATAAGAAAATAAGCAGTAAAATTTAGCAAAATTAGTTAGGAGCTATCTGACAATCTAGGAGTGATAGAGGGATTTTAACACATTTTAAAACATTTTTTTAACATTTTGAAAAGCATTTTAAAAAACATTTTTAGTGGTGTAATAACATTCAATTTTCCTTATATACAATAATTTAATTTTATTAAAATTGAATATGCACATATATAAACTATCTGTTATCTGAAGATGGGAGATATCATCTGTTTACAGACAACTAATCAGCAGCAACATCCAAGGTGAAGGTGGTTGATTATTAAGTGCCATCAAGTAATGGCCTGTAAGACTTCAGGATAATGAGCAAAAGCCTTAGCTGTCCTCACTGACTTTGGGTAACCAAGTGACAGCCCAAAAGCGAAGCTACATGAACCTGCCAGACCAGAGACACTCACAATGTCCAGATAGAAGATCCTGCTCTTTTCATTTGGAGTATTTAATATGCAAAATTCCTTCAAACCATCATTCTGAATTTTCATCTATGACATACGTTCAGCAAATAGAAAAAATTAAAAAGTAATGAGGAGAGTTCCCAACTGCTTTGAGAAGATTCCACATATGTGCTAATTAGCGATTCTGTCTGAAAATATTCCCTGAAAGCTGTATGGGTAGTGCAGCCTGGGATAAATAATGCAAATGCCCCATGGCACTGTCACAAACACCACAATCAGTGCTGTTTGCGATTTCAGTGAGACTCTCCAAGTTCTGCACCTGAGACTAAAATATTAATGAAGTAAAACTGTAGTAAACAAACCTCCAGTCCCATTCCCCCACCCACAGTCGACACATGCTCACACAGCCTTCACCCACCGGCTTTCTGGCACAGGGTAAAAAGTATTTTAGGCAGATGAGTGTTGACTGGTGTGTCTCCTTTGTACATAACTCTGCTCCTTCCCCCAGTTGCTACACAAGGCATTTCTTCATCACTGGACTAGTGCCTACATATATCTTTGATGCCAGCAATGGAAGGAGCAGTGCTGCACATTGAGAATAACACCGGCAGGTTCTCTGCAACCTGGACTCACCCACCAGCATGGATGAAGGGAAAACCTAACAAACCAGTGATTTGCCCACATTCCCCATTCCCTCACAATACAGCTGTGCCACTCTGCTGTACAACCAGAGCTAGCAGAAAGTTCCTTTTGCAGGCAGCAGGCAAAACCCAGACACACCAACTGTAAGGTCACTCTCCTTGAGACCTGAGCTGGGGAGTAATGTGATGCCCCAAGAAGTCCCAGCTCCAGCTCTGAGTGTCCATAACGCCACAGCACAGTTAAGACTGCCCACAAAAGCCATCTTGCAACAGGAAAGGACATGCCAAGGTACAGCTCCCTGGTCGCATGAAGGGCAGTACAAATACAAAGATACATCATCCTCTCCCCTTGGATAAGCAAATATTCAGGTCTGAGTTATCCTTTAAAACATACCCATTTACTACAAAATCCAAACCCATCCTGGAAAGTGGTACTGGTCTCTAGAAGGACAAATTCTGCTGACTTTCAGTGCAAATACAAAAAAAAAAAAGGTGCCTAAGCAGTATTATCTAGCTATCTAGCTGCATAGTGGGTTGCCACTGACTTCTGAAGGAGGTTAAGTCTTTAATCTACTTAGATGCTTTGGAAAATATCTCTCAGTTAAGCGCCTAAGCCACCTCTGAAATAGGAGCTAAGTTTCAAAGTTGCAGAGAGGTTTTAAGAACTTCATGTGGCACTCTTCTGGCCCCACAGGTGCATCTCTAGAGTTAAATTTTACTTTCCTACAAATTCAATTTCTGTGTTAACTGCATTGCAGCTATTTCAGGTGCATAGCCAGAGTGAAATGCAGAGCAGATTTCAACCCCTACTGACTGTTCACAAACTGTGATCCAAGTTACAAATACCCATTAACCACTCCACTCATATTTTAGTATACGGTTTCATACTGCAAATCATTCCTTTTAAGACTACAGTGACTGCACATTCCTGAAGTCCTTTCATGAAATTACAGTCCTGCTGTTTAAGTTCCATGTTACAATACCTGCCCAAACATTTCAGCATCAGAAAGTAGTCTATAAATGTCAGTACACGAACAGCACCTAGTAAAGGCAGTGGGAAAAAACCAAACTCTTCTTAGTTTAACAAATGCAGGATCAATAGCACCATTAAGTGAGTCTCTAGATGTATGGAAATCTAGTCAGAAGTTGAAGATTTGAGACAGAGCTCTCACCTATCCCAGACTACACTCTTGAGTCAGTCCTCAGACCTTGATTTGCCATGAGGGCTGTAAACTTTAGTCTGCAGAGAAGTTGTGTGTTTGCCCATGTATGTCCAAACTCCTTCCCCACTGCCTGTCCTCGAGAAGTGGCTATCCACTGGAAGCTTGAGGATAATGGGACACACAACAGATTAAAAACACCATATTCACTTGATAATGCTAATTTACTCCATAAATCAGGAAGAACCATCCAGAGATATGCTCATCTACCCCAGGAGTATTAGAGCCCAAATCATTGCGTATCTTCCAGTAACTATTTTAGGAACACTTGGAACTCCTCTCAAAACCTAGTGTGGCCTAGACTAGCCCACCATGATGACAAATGAAATTTTACAGTGGCTTGAGATGTGCTAATGAAGCCTGTGTTCAGCAGACTGTTCTCACCTGGCATCAACTTTCCTGCCACTGCCTCAGTGCCTGCTTTTCCCTCTCCCTCAAGCACCTCCTGGATGCCTCCCAGCCCAAGCCATGACTGCAAAATATCCCTGTTGTATAGCTCGCTCCTTACCCTCATTTAAATTCTTCCTTCAAGCTACCTCCACCACGATGCCCTCAAATTGCCACCATCTTTTAATGAGAAGGATGCTATGCATACCCATTTTATCGTTATTGTATTCTCTCAGCCCAGCTGCCTTCCACCCGGTAACTCCTGCCTGTTATGCAGATTGTGAGCTCTCTGGGGTGCCAACTGCTCTCTTGCTTGCATGTCTTCACAGTGTGTACCACAGAGGAGCCCTGATCCTGGATTGGGGTCCCATAACACAAACAACTAGATAAAAGAATAATTTGTTAGCCTGGATTGCAAATCTTCTTTTGCAAGAAAAAATAAAGCAATTTCCCCAGGCTGTCAGAGGCACTTTCATGTGTCAGTATCGTAGCTCTCTTCTGGCAATGACAATGGTGCATCCAATTTCCCGGCACAAGGGGGAATGTTTGCTGAGCTGATGTGAGCTCTGCGTGTTCCTGCTCTACATCTAGCTGTGCCACAGAGAACCAAACGGCTTGTAGGGAAGGGACCTGCTGTTGAGAAGGCAGCTTTCTGTGGGATGCTATTTTTAGTGTGGGGTGAACTCAGGGGGTGGCCTTTGATGGGATTTTTCCTGTGTATGATCCTCTCAAGGAATGTGATATTTGGCTTGTGTTTTGATTTTGTACCACATAATGGTGAGGGAGAGGCTGTGCAAAGTTTGTTTGCCCATATTTATTATTAATTACAAATCTGCACTCTGGGTTACATACACTGAAGTGAAATCAACACTGCAGGTTTGTATCTACATTCAAAATTCATACAAAGAATATTATATTATCAACAGGTATGTGATCTGGTTTCTACCTGCCTAGAGCCGTCTCAAAAATATTCCAACTTCTGTACCTTTTTTCCAGCTCACTTCTTGTGTAATTGAATCCAACTATTAGCAGCCAGGTCCTAAAGTTTTTGTCCCATAAGGATTTCATTTCTTGGTACCAAAAAGGTCAGCTCAGCCAGGAAGAAGCATTGATCTATACTGTCAGCACCTCGCATCATTGGTTTCAAATACTCCAGAGTCTGACCATAAATACATTTTCAAACAGGAAGATGCCAATGGCATCTCCTACTTCTCCAGAAAAATATAACAGTTTCCACTCAGCAAACATTGCACAAAGATGTACTTATCTATTGCCAGGCATATCTACATAATGTTTTACAAATAATTCATACTTCACTTAAGGTTTCACTTGTGATAACTTGACACGCTCTGTACTTATCATTTTTAATTGAAAATACAAATCTCAAGCATCCAGAGCTTCAATGTAAAATCCTGTTTCTCTCACTCATGTAATGCTTTCTAGAGTGTGTTTTCCCACTTGTGACCTAGTATCCAAGCCAATAAATGTTGCTATTTTGCCTTCTACATTAAGATACTTCAAAACAAAACAAAACAAAACAAACAAAAAAAAAAAAAAACAACAAAAAACAAACAAAAAAAAAAGGACTGACATTCTCTCAATGTTTAAAAACCTGGAATTATACTGAACCCATTCCAGCAATCTAGCTAAATTTCTCAGTAAAACCACAGTTAAACAAGTAATTAATTTAGCTTTGCAAAACAAAAAGTACTGCATTGTCTAGGGGAAAGAAAAGTTTGGGCAGCTCTGAAAATTGAAAGGAAAGTGGAAGTGGTTTAGACTCATCATCTCAAGTATTCCTTCACTGGTACCCCTGAGACTCTCTGCAGCTGACATCTGTCAGGCAGGTAATTCCACCTGCCTTAATACTGTGTCCCAACTTTACATGTAAAAACCTTCCCAGTCAAGTATGGGACAGTTGCCCCATCAAATTAAAATCTTTAGGTCATTTTCCATCTATTAACTAAGATGTGGTACTTAAATTGCTTATTTTGAAAACAAATTTATTAGAGATATTTGAGCCTTTATTATTGTATAATCCATCAACTCTGACTATAATATTTCCTTAGTCTCTAATTTGAGTGGTAACATAAAAAATGCCTTCTGTGGATGTCTGTATATGTTCTATTTTTTTTGTATAGAGGGGCCCACAGCTTGCATTACAGTTTTTCTAGTCCACAAGATCCTTTCTTGAGCAAAATTTCAGTTCATTATTCACACAATGCTTTAACTCTGTGCTTCGGTTTCAAGCACTAGTGCTCCACTCCATCAGTTCTTCCCTATGTACTGGTGCCTTAATGATCATTGGACCTTTTAAACTGATGATGTCATACAGAAATTAGACCACAGTTTTCTTAATTGAATTTAAATTTTCAATTTAATTTGAAAGAATGGCAAATGAATCAGTCATTAATTTAAAACCTGCCCAATATTTAAGACACATCTGCACACTATGCTCAAGGCAACCTGCACAACCTGTTGCAAAGAGATGTGCAGCTACCTAAGGAATGGTGCAAATCATTGTGCTCTGGCTTCACCCCACTTCACAGGATGGCTTACTGCAGGTCCCAGAGTCTTCAGTCCCTTTCAGTTTGAGCGAATCATCACTGAGGGCTCATTAGAGCAATTCTGTATGCCAGATATTCAGAGGCACTGCAAATCTCTCTCCATCAGTTGCCCAGAACTCTCACCAGTTTAATTTTGATTGAAAATTAGGCTCAAATTCAAAGAGAACAATCCATGCTGGATATGCTGTAGAATGTAGAAATGTGGTTTTGAAGATGGTGGTGTCAAAAGAGGGCATAATGTGAAACTAAATGGCCCAGGTGCCACCCCGTCTCCCCACATTGTCTGCTTGTCACCGTGACAGTGATGTGGTCATGAGTGACCCCTTGAACAAGCCTTGTGTCCTTGCTGCAGGAGTGGGCAGCTGGGAACAGACGTGGTTATTGCCTAGAAGGGTGCCAGGGCTGCTTTTGGTGCTCTTGTCTAAGACACTCTGTAAAGGCTCTGTCCCTCCTCCTCTGCTGCCTGAGCTGCAATGTCCCTTTGCTTGGGACACTTCTGTTTGACAGACTTCATCCCCTGGCTCAGCCCTCCCACTCACTGCTGGCCGCAGCAAAGGGAATGAACAAATGAATGCCAGGGAGCACCACAGGAACAGCAAACTCCCTGGGGGAGTGCCCAGAGTCTGTGGGGAGCCTTTGTCTGGGTAGGAAAAGAGCCAAGGGAGAGACCATTTCTCAGGGCTGCAATTACTCACAGGAGGTGCTGAAATGAGATGATGAATGTTAATGTTGGACTAGCTGGGAAATGGCAACCTCTCGCTGTAAATGTGGGTCTATTAGAGAGGGAAGTCACCCTTTGGGGACTGAGGCAGGGGAGGCGGGGAAGAAAGAGAGCTGAACTTTCAAAGCGGGAGGTTGAGCTGTGGCCTGTATTTTCTTTTCTACCCACACTGCAATGCTTATTTGCTGCTGGGGCTTATTAATTTTTCACTTATGCCACGCTAAAAATAGTTAATTATTGAAAATGCATATCCGTCTGATGGTGAAAGGCTGTCTCTTCCAAACAGGTGACTGGTTCAGATAACCCCAGAAGGCACTTCTGGGTCTTCTAGGCCCTTGATCAAAATTTCTTTTTTAATTTGAAAAGAAGAGAGGTGATTAAAACTGAAAATGATGGTAAGTCTAATGAAAGCTTCCTCCCTCCTTCCCCAAGAGCTGGTGTAATGGGCTGAGATTTCTTTCTTTTCTTTTTTTCTGCCTTTTCTTTTTCTTCCTTTCTTTCTTTCCTTATTTCATTATTTCTATCCTTTTTTTTTCCTCCAAAAGAATATTTTCAATGTTTCATGTATACATCATGCTGGTCCTTTGATTTTTTAAAAAAAATCAGATGTAGAGATTTTACTGCAACGATAGAGCAAATGTGTGTGGATAACATTACTCACAGTGCTGGTGAGAGTTCAAAGGCTGGAATGTCCAGACTAAATACACAGCAGAAAGATCAGTTCTTTAACATTTCAATTAGACAGAAACATGAAACAACAGGCTAGTGACTTCAGCTTCTCAAAATTAAACAGTTTGACACTGCACAGAGCACACATCAAAATTCATTATGCCTTCACAGCTTAAATCTCCTCCTGCCGAAATAGTGGCAGGAGTCATTCCTCAAACATAGGAGTTGCTTTATAAATGTAGTGGGTCCTATACTTACCTGGATGAGGGAATTATCCTTTGCATGGCAAAATCTAGATCAAGAAGCAGCTCCCCAAGGATCCCACTGTGCTGGGGAAGGATTGGAGACTTGTCTGTCCTCAGCAAGCTGTGGGATCAGTAGAAGGGAAGCTCAGCCTACACAGGGACAATGTCTTTACCCCTGCTCTGTAATACTGTTGATCCTGTGGCACTCACTGGCTCTGCTACAGGATAAGAACGGCCACACCAGGGCAGTGGATGACCTGGTGCAGGGAGCAGTGTGTGATGGCACTGGCCAGCCTGCTCCTGTCCCCTCCTCCTATCCCCTTTCCCACCCTAGTTCTCACCTGGGCCTATGGGGATCAGGAAGCAGGGCAGGGTTTCCATGAGGGCGGCCACATAGCCGTACTTTGGGGAAGCATCACTGTCCTAATTAGGAAAAAGGTTAATTTTTTTGTCTAAGGAATCATGGGGAAATCTACAATCTCCAAGTCCACAATATAAGTGGCTCTGTTAGTAATTAAATGTCCGCTGCGTGTGTCTCAGGAGTAATTGCCAATGAAGTATCTGCACTGTGTCAGCTCAGTTTCACATACTCCTCTGACATGTTTGCAGTGGCAACTGAAACGTTATCCTTCCCTGAGAAAATATTTCTTTTATAAAGTACACACACAAACATACATGGTTTGAGAATTGCTTTTATGTCGGAAAAAAGATCATGGAGTTTGCAAGAGGAACATTGATGGAAAGAGAATATGTCTTTGCTTTTAAAGAAAGGTGTCTAGAGATGGGTCAATTACCTCAGGAGAATTAGTTCTCAATTACTATAATTGCTATTTTATGAGCCCTACTCATGGACCTGCAGTCTTTGTCCTTAAGAGTTGCCAATCTCAGCATAAACTGGGAGATGACAGATAACTGCAAAGAGAAGGGAACTAAAAAGTGGGGGGAGGGACAAGGTTGGCCATCTTGGTAGGCCAGAGTTTTAGCTCTCTGAAGTCTTGAGGGTATTCTGCAAACATCACAAAAATGTCTTTTGAGGATGGACATGAGGAAGAGCAAAGAGAAGACACTGAGATGTGTAAAGGGAATTCCTTCCCTATCATAAGGGAAAATGGGAGGAAAAAAAAGATAATTGCTTCCAAAACTGAATGTTTTAACAACCAGACAGTGGAAGCTGACAAATGTCATCTACTTTCTTTATGCAAATTCATGAGTCCATCCCGGTCCTCAAAGACGTGTTGGGCATTCATCATCTGGAGAAACCATATCCAGCTGCAGAGACACTTCACACATTACTTTAGCCATTCACTACTTTTCAGGGTCTATGCCTGGTAACATGAGCTTTGTGTCACTATTTTGGCTCCTAAACATGTTGAACAAACTATGTAACGACAAACAGTGACGAATGTCAAAAAACTCTTTTTCTCACATGACTATGAGTATTTAGCTTTGCCAAGTCTTCATTTTCTCTTTTCAGTATCCCCCCAGGAATACTAAAACAAATTTAAGGATGTGGTCGTAGACCTCCACAAGGTTTTAAATCAAACTTTTAGACAAATGATATAATTTTAAGCTTCCCAGTTTTCTCCAGAGCTGAGAAATGGGCAGCCATATAACTTCCTGCAACAGCTCACAGAAGACCTGGCCAATTGTTCCTGCTATGGGCCTTGTTTCTAGAGAGTATTGGACTGACAAGCCTCAGCAGCCTCCAGATGTAGTATAAATCTATTTCTCTATATCAGCCGTTTCCCAAAGAGCACCACAACCTCATACATCAAGAAAACATAAAGAGGACTCTGAGGAATTAAGACAAGATTACAAAGGAAAAGATTTTTGTTGATGATTTCCAAATGATAGCCCAAGCACTCTGACTATCCCAGTATTATCTCTTTACCTATTGACACTCCAGCCTGATGGAGAGACTAAACCAACAGGGGCCTGAAGCCCTAATTTCCCCATGCTGACACCAAGATGACAACAAGTATTCATAGCATCATGACAACACCCCACTTCTGTTTCTTCTTCAGGAGAAACCAGAGATAATAACCCTGGCTTAACTATTCTACCAGGTACCACTGAGATGAATTGGTTTTCCAGTCACGAAAATCACTTACCACTGTTTTTTATCATCACATTCTCTCTACTCCCCAAATTCTGACTCCTATGCTCTGTTAGACTGTCCCCTACATCTCTCACGTCTTTCTGCTCTGAAGGTCACTCCTCCTACTAGCATGGAAAAATGAAAAATCGGGTTCAGCTTGCTATAATGCTCCTACAACTGTTGAAACAAAAATGGAACCAGAGCTAATTCAGCATTTAGAAGTAACCACACTTCAGCTTCACACTCTCACATATTTCACTGTCTCTTGTCATCCATATCAGACAGATACCTAACTATATTTGCCAGAGTACTCTTATGTGGTACATAGCCCGTGCTATAGTCAAAGCCATCTGCTCAGACATATTCTCCTGAAGAACTGAGACTGGAGAATGTGAATAGGCAATTAAAAGCAGTTCTGTGAGCAAAATTTGCTTTTTAACCTGACCCTTCACAAAAATGCTGAGACAAGGATGGGGGTAAGATATAATCTTGGATTTCCTAGGTTAAAAGAAGCAAAGTTTGGATCTCATCATACCAAGCTTATTTCTAACAAGACCCATTCTGATCATCCACGCCAACATGTTGGCTACTAGTGCTCACTCCATAGCACATTGGCTTCACTGGGACTATGTACGCAACTAAAAGCTTGAAGCATCCATCCCCCACAATAGTTTTAGTTAACATAGCAGATCAAGGAGTAGGCAAAAAAAAAAGTTAATGGAAGCCATGGCACTAAAGTCTTCATCTTCTTAGGGAAAAAAAACTAAGGGATTGTGCAAGGGAAGATTAGAAGTCCTGGAATTTGAATCTGATCTCATCAGGTGCCCCATTACAATCTAGTGAGACACATTATTGTGAGCAAATATGATCTGTCTGGCAGCACTCTCCTGCAAGCAGAAATGCTATTTTCACAGGAATCATTAATAGCTCTTTTCTGCCACTGGGCTAAACAAGGAGAAAAGGAAGAGAAAAGGGTGAGATGAAAAGAAAATACAAGGTAGATTAAGAGGATACAAACATGACTTGGAAAATGGCAGATTTTCTACCTTGAAGAAAGGACAGAGAGCAGCTAAACAGAGGGTGTATCATTAAATTAGTCTAGAGAGAATTTTGATCAAGCAAGAAGGAAAATGAAGGGGGGAAGCCAAGAACAACAATCTGAAGAGTACCTAGAAATTCCAAACCAAAAGGCTTGGATTTTCCTAGATGTCCAACCCGAGGCAGAATCAAACAACAAAAAAAGAGAGAAATATAAAATATTACTGAGCAATGCCTTCAGTTAGCCATCTGCTGTCAGCAGTCTAACAAAGAACTGACTTACTCAACTCCATGATGGGTGTGAAATTCACTGGATAAAGTTTTCCATATGTACATGCCCTCCTCTCCCCCACATAATGAGCTCATCCAAAATAAATCAATGAGGTCCATTCTCCTTCTCCAACTGACAGATTCCCATTAGTTCCACAGAGTCTTGCTCCTCACCATACCAGTGCCAGACTGGTAAGTACCCAGTTTCACGGAGACCAGAGAGGGTCAGTGCCTCAGGCTAAGCTAAGTTACAGCAAGTTCCAAAGCCTCCACACCAGTTCTAACATCCAGGTTATAAACTTCTGAAAAATATGGGTTCATAAAAAAAATAATAGCACACCAAATCCTATAATACTCACATTTACTGTATAAAGCTTTAGATTATCTCATAAAAATAAATAAAACACATCAGCTATTGTATAACCATGGGGATTTCTTCTTGTTTTTTAACCCAGGTCACTGTTTTGCATACAGAAGAAAGGGATGATTTTTGGTTTATCTTAGAGCTTAATGTTTTTCACTTATTTTTTTGAACAGACTTTTGCTGTGATGCCTGTAATCCAGCTCTCAGGCCACATAGTTTCGTCTGATATACTGTGATCAAGTCACAACTGGTAGGTCTAGTTTCTTCACATATATCTTTTTAGATAAAGCCTTTGCAGGAGGGAGAAGATAGAAATAGATTTGCCACAAGCCTTGGATTTGGCTAGTTTATCTTGCGCCCTACTTCACTTTGCTGAAGGACATTAATTGTCCTGAGGTCTCCTTGGCCTGCACATTTTTTTTCCATTTTTTCCCCTCTATTACCCTCCCACCAGCAGGAATCATAACCGTGTGAGCAGCAACTGCCAAAAGGCAGCAATTCATAATCAGCAGAGTGATTACAAAGGAGCCAGCAGCAATGCTGAAGTTTACAGCACTTCCTGTGCACAAAACTACGTGGTAAAAATATTTGCTGCAGAGAGTAAACATGCTTAATGGGCTCCAGTTTAATTTCTTTTTTATAATCCTGTACTGAAAGTATATAGTGCTTGGAAAAAGTGCAATGCTGACAGCACAGACGATGCAAGAGCTGTGCGAAGCTGCACGGCGTGTGCAGTGTGAACACCTAAAAATGCCCCATCTGCGTGTCCAGGTCACGTTGTGCATTGCCCAAGGTTGACCCGGCAGGGCTGCCAGCCTGACCCCTGGGAATGCCCTGTCGCACTGGTTGCTCATGACAAAACGGCATATTGCATTATTGAAAAAGAAACATGAGCGATATGAGGCCACTGAAAAGCTTCAGTGATTTTCAACCCTTTTTTAAACAGACTGCATTTGCAGATCCCAGGCGCAGAGGATGTTCGCCGTCTGGAGTTTCACATATGCAAGAGTCAATGTGTTTTTCTCTCATCTTCCCTGCACTTCCTCAGAGCTCCAAGCGCCAGGGAAAATTCACAGAACCACAAAATTACAGAATCATTTTACTTTGGAAAAGACCTCTGAGATCATAAAGTCCAACCTTTGACTGACCACCACCTTGTCAGATAGACTATAGTACCAAGTGCCAGGTCCAGTCTTTTCTTGAACATCTCCAGTGTTGGTGACTCCACCACCTCCCTGGGCAGTCTGTTCCAATGTTTAACAACCTCTTCCCAACTAGGCTGGCTCCAGTGCAGACCAGCTGTTGGGAGGAGTAACAGGTTACAGAAGGCTTAAAACCTTTGGTATTCTGACATGATTTAATGGGGGAAAGTCTGCTCATCCTCCAGATCCTTTGTCCAATCCAGTCTTGACTTTGAATACATCAGGAACTACTGGGACTCGCAAGTGGCTATCTTCTACACAGCAGTGGAGAACCATGGAGAAGATATATCCTTCTCCATCACTGTTTTTACTAAGTGCACTCTTCCTCACCCTTTTACTAGATGCAAAAATGGGACTGAAAATGAGACTCAGGGGGAAAAAAAGGGCAAAAACCAAAAATAAAAACCAAACAAAAAAAAAAAAAAACCAAACAAAAAAATTCAAACAAAAAACCTCCAAGACCCATTCCTTTAAAAGAGAGTAGAAAAAAGAGATATAAAAGAAGAAAAAAATGTGTCATCGTCTCTGTAAAACAGATACACTTTCACTTTTCACATCTGAAAAAAATATATACTTGTCAAACAGATAAGCTGCAAGGGATTCCCTGTCTTTTTAGCTCCTAGAGTGAAAAGACTGAAAAAGCTGTCTTTTTAAATGGGGGCCTTTATCACAGTGTAAGTCTGCTTTTCTGGAAAATCAAGAATTTCATGCATTTATTCTCATGTGATAATCAAGAATCTGTTTTTAAACTGCCTAAGACTGTGAGTTTCATTCCTTCTGGCCTCATTAAGTGTTTGGGGCTGTCTTGCCATTCTAGCCAGAGGATGGTGAAGAGAAATCCTGAGATAGTGGAGCAGTTTGGATCTGAATTTCGCTGAAGAAAGGAGGGATTGGGTGATTCTTTCATCAAGTCTTGAAAATACAGAGGCCTTCAATATTATCTTTTGCATTTATTACGTGGGAAAAAATGGCCTCATCCTGGGAAGGTGGCAGGGATAATGCACAGTCTGCCTCAGTTTCTCTGCGAGAAGAGGAAAGAGACAAGAAAACCATCCATGTAATGAAGATAATGAGGAGTCTTCTGATCTAGAAAAGATGATTGATGCAATCTTGGATTTTTTGTTGGCAATAGTCCCCATTGCTGAGGGCAAAATACTCCTTCTGAAAAGTTGACCTGTATCCTAGGGGCCGCTGGTAGATCTCACAGTGGCTGTCATTCCCAGGAAGACAATCCTGGGGAGAAGTCACATGGTGAATTGTCAACCCTAAATGTCCCATAAGCTTTGGTTTTGCAACCTGAAACAATCTATGATGTCTCTGGTTGCACCACCTGTTGCTGAACATTTTGCTTCAGCAGTGGATTTTGGGTACAACAGAGGATAAACTTCACCTTCTACAATTTTGAAGGAAAATAAAACCACAGGAGAAAAAAGGCTTGGATAACATGATCAGAGTAAAGCATCCACTAGGAGAGGATTCACTCAAGAAGAGGAGCTTCTGCAGCACTGGAAAGGCCATTAGAAACACCTTACCTCTCACATCAGGATACCTAAAAAGAATTGAATCTGATAGACATTGCACAGGTATGCTGTATGGGTACTGCAAGAACCACAAGTCTCTAGTTTTCAATATTTCCAGAAGATATATTTCTGCAATGTGAATGTGGAAGTGTAGGTGAATTCCTTAGATTTTTCATTTTGACTCCAACTTTCATACAGCTGAGACGCATACGGATGTTCAAGGTATCTGCAGGATCAGATCACTATTGTCTGCATAAATCTTTTTATCAGTTTTGCACTGCTTTAGTTTTGTGCTTCCAAATTGTTACTACCTAATGAAACAAGCATGAGGACTAATTTTTTTCTGGTTTTGAACACTGTATGCCATCTTCAAAACATGAGCCCAGAAACAGCCTGACCCAGGGATATTTAAAATAGTCAGCTATAGAATGAGTTTCATTACAGACATCAAGGCAAAAATCACCTGATAGCTCATGCGGTATTGACAATAACTCATCCTACCCTTAGTGATGTCCTGGGTTGTTTCTTTGAATGGCTCACAGCTTCCAGCAGCAGCCTAAAATACAAATGGACTGTGTTTTCATTTCCCTTGTTAGAGTTCTGCAGAGGGATAACAGGAATGACGCAAATGATAAGGGGAAAAACCAGCAGAAAAAAAACCCCAAAACAACCACATAAAAATTGTTTTCTTAGAAATTTCTAAGCCACATTGCAGAAGAATAACATCTATTCAAGAGCTTCTCAGACTGTATTGTCCAATCTGGACCCCTTGCGAAGATCGAAACTTGCAATGTGATAAAGATAAGTACAGTGCAGACAGACTCAGCAACACCAGAAGAATATGACTCAGTGTGTCTTCATCATCTCTCCAGGTAAGTTTTTAAGCAACTAAATTTTGTGACCTGCTTTAATAAAGATCTCGAAAAGGAAGAGCACCATCACAGCAGATAAATATATTTATTTCCAAGATATCACCTGAGAATAATTTAAAGACCTAAATTAAGAGAATCCAGAACATGGTAAATCATGATTCACATCACAACCTTTAGCAGTCACAGTTTGGGGTGATAAGGAGTTGACTAAGGAATGTCTACTTTTAAGACATCATTTCTTCAATTCACAACTGTAGTCATTGGTGAAACAAATATAGAAAGTTAGGAACTGCTGGTTTGGAGCAGGAAGGTGAGAAAAATTGCTCCATTTGAAAATGTCTTTATTTTTTGGCCTAATGCCTAAAACAGCTGTCATGACCTGCTGCACAATTTTTTTACTGAATGAGGTGAGGGATTCTAGAAATGTCTTATCCTGCAGCTTTCCAATTCTGGCTGCATACAGCTCTTCCCATACTCTTCTTCTGCCTAGAGAATAATAGGACAGAGGGAACTAGGAACAGGATAAACATAGTCATGACAATAAAATATCCGTATTTTTTGACATTAAGTGTCTGCACTTAGGAGGAAAAAAAGTCTTGAGTTTCAAAGGTGTTATTGCAGGGCTGCTAAACTGTGTGCAGTAATTCAGAGGAACTATCATGCTGAAGATATTCTGCAAATTTCTTTGGTAAGATTTTAGGCAGGAGTTGACAGATATTATTATATGTATGTGTGTTTGCGTTCTATACAAATTTCCCATGCTGTGGTATTGTGTTACAAGAGCTTGTGAGAATGTGGTGGAACGGTGAACACTCATCCATCACCTCCCAATGGGCTACTCAGAAGTCCATTTATTTATGACAAGGTAAAATCAGTTTGCTGTTTTCTAGCTAGTGGCAAAAAAAAAAAAAAAAACCTACTCAATACACTTATATTTCTAGATGCACATTTTTTAAAACAACAAATTAAATGTCCAGGGGAAGAAACTTTTTAAAAAGTTACTTATCTTTTCCTCAGATTTGGATATCTATCTCCTCAAAAGCAAACCTGTTCTGAAGTTTTTGTAAGGCATCCAAATCAGACCTCTTTCAATGTGTAGGACCCAAAATCCAGACAATCGGGGACAGTTTCATTCTGTTGCCTCCTCAGCAAAACATTTTTCTCGGAGAAATGGAAAAACCAAACAATTTTCCACTGAACTACACTATTATTGTTATTAAGTTTAAGTAGAAACACATAAAATCAGAGAAGATGGAACCAAATATATGAAGTTCGTATCCACTCAGGAAAAACAAAGCTAAACTCTACCATGATAATTATGAACAGAGGTTTTCCTTCATCAGGATATCTATTACCACACTCACTATTTGCGTTTTGGCTCAGGTAATTTTCTTTTCATTTCCTAGAAGCAAAAATCTTTCCAAACTTCTTATTTGTTCTGGCAATTAACTTCATCCTCTTTATTTTCTTCAAATTTATATACCTAGGGTAAAAAGACCTTGGAGAGGCAGATTTTTTTTTTCCAGGGTCTTTTGGAGGTTAGAGCAGTAAATTACAGACTTTAAACTAATATGCATACAAGAAAGCAACAGAACTTGAAAAGTGGAACAATTAAACATATTAGCAGTTAAGGACACAGTTAAAACTAATAATGAAAAAAGCACAAGATGTTGTGATGCTTCCTCAAGGCTGGTTTTCTGATTTCAGAAGCAGGCAATATTGAATGCTCTGGAGAGCAGGGCAATTCATCTATTTCTACAATACTTTGCTAGAAAGCAAATGTTGGCCTGACCCCAGCTGGTTATACTGAGGAGTCTGAGGATTGATAGCCCTTGTCATTTTAAATTAGCACCAAACGTAGTTGAGGATGTTATTCTTATTTGGGTAAATATTGCATTCTTTTTGCAAATCATCTGTATTAAGGTTTTTGTCTCATAAAATAGATTGAAGTCCACTATTAAATTGTGTGCAGTATAAAAAATAGCTCATGTAATTCATTTTTACAAGTGTTGCCTTTAACTTTCATCAGTAAGAGCTTTTGACAGGTCATTCAAGATTTTCCCAGCCTCTATCAACTCCTATCTCTTTCTTTCTTTCCCTTTCCATACAAAATACCAAGACTTCTGATCTAACAACAGAAAATGACAAAAATCATTCCTCTCGTTTGTGTTTGGAGTTTGTAACATCCCTCATGAATTTTCTCTTTTGTTGGAAGATTTACTGTTATTTTACATTTCTAAAGTAAATTATGACAAATATAATATACACATAAATGATTCTACAAGAATGCATCGATCCACTTGCTCTTCCTTGCGCATATTTAACACTTTGGGACAGCTTCTTCACAGGGTGTGAAGGAGGGGATTGAGAGCATTTTCCAGACATCAGCCTTGTTTTATTTAAGTTTCAACTTATTTGAATAACTGTAGAGAATCGTAATCCTCTCCATCAGCTTGGTCATATCACCCCAGCATGGGTAAGGCATTAGAAGAGCTTTTGTCCAATTGTGCTAAGTGCAAAAATTATGACCCTGGGAATGAGATCATTCTTTTCCCAGGGGAGCACAAGTGTCCATTAGAGACTTTCTGGGTGCATTTTCTGTGACTGGAGTGTCCCCAGCTCACCCTCCACTACGGGTCTGGCATGTCTTTCACAGCAAAATAAAAGAAAGCATACCACTCTACTGTTACTGATTATGCTAGCATTTAGCATTTGCTTTAATACAATTTTGGAGAAAATGCTTAATTTTAAGCACTAGAGTAATTATATTGACTTCAGCAGAGCAATTGGTATGCTCAGAAGAAAGTATGTATTATAAGCGTTTTGTGGAATTTTGACAGTAGGCAGGCACTGAGGCACTAGATGATGTAGATTAAAGGTATAAGCCTCTCATCTTCCACCAAGTTCCTTCTTTTGCAGACAATTTAAAATTTTGTTGACTGATGCACGGAAAATGGGAAAATACAATGAGGAAAATGTCATGCGTCTCCTCAGAATTGTTAAATATTTTCAGCTAGCTTTTCTTATTCTATTTGCCCCTTTAGAAACACGAAGCCTACTAATTAAGCGAGGACTGGAGTCTTGTCAAGATTATGAGAGTACTGCTATGACATAACCATAATTCTTGATGACATTTCACTTTCCCCATCCAGAAAAATCTATCACACTTTCTGAGATGTGACCTTCATCTTGTTAAATGAATACCAGAGCAAAGAGCTCGTTTGACCTCTTACCTGCCCTCCCCCCTCCACCCTCTGTCTGGCCTCAGCCAGTCTGTCAAGCTTGTTTGCTTCATACTAATTAGCTTGATTTCTTTGGCTATTGTTACTTAGCACAATTCCTTTGCTTTTGTCTCTCTTCTGACTTTGCATGTAGCTGTTTGGACTACATGGTTTCTCCTTTCTAACTTGCCCATCAGATTGTTCTCTTCTGTTTTTCTCCCCTCCCTCTCCCGCCCCCCTCGATTTTGGTGTGAAACTCCTTATTTAGCCACATTTGTCTTTTCTTGGTACACTTCTTTCTGGCAGAGGAGCAGGCTATGTGCTTTTCTTTCTCTATTCTTTAGTTCTTGGAGTTTTCTGTTCCCTCAGTCCCACTACTCAGCCAGTTTGATTTTTATGACCATGTAGCTATTCCTCTGGAGAAACACAAGTCTGACTCCAGCATCTTTTTGTTCTCCTCCCCATTTAGCATTCATTTTTGCTGCAATCTCAGATCTAATGAGATTGTGATCAATGCTTCCCAAGTTGCCCCTTGCCTACATGTCTTCAATCATACCTTGGCTGTATAATCTACTACACTTTTCTTTCTGTCAATTGGTGAACATATATAGTTAATGTTAAAAGCAGCCTGGAACCACAAAACACAGCTTTACTTTTCCCTTCACTTAATAAAGTGGAATCTACCTTCATAATTGCAAAATTTCCTTTGCATCCTTTCTCATGTGAATGGTGTAATTTATGTGTTTATTTTTTTGTGGAGTAACTTTAGAATCCAGCTCTTTCTATTTTGGAAACTCAATACATTCCAGCCTACTCAAGGAAAAAAAGCAAAACAAGTATGACAAAATACCCTTTCACACACAATTATCTACCAGGCAATCACTATCCCATAATATTATCTCTCAAAATAACCAGCTCTCAGGCAACATTAGCTTATCCTTGCAATGTTTGTGTGTGTATCTTATGCAAGATACCCTGGATTTCACAGGTGGTAGGGAGCACCTTGGGATGCTGTGGTTGGTTACCATTGTAATTAACCAGCTTTAATCAGTGCTTAAATAAGGGGCTGGTGTGGACACAAAAGGGTTGATGCAAAGTGAAAACATCAGGTCTCTGCTGGGTAGAAACCCAAGCCTAGAGCTCCTTGAGCTGTGCTGATTTGCAGCAGTGTAGGGCTTCTCTGCATTGCCTGTGTTTACCTGACTTGTTGACTCTGATGACTCTGATGGGTGTCTTCCTTCAAAAGAAATTTAGGTTAAAATCATCTCCCCACCTTTGGCTCAGCCAAAAGCCCCTATTTAACATCCAGAAGAGAAAACTTGGGTTTTCTTTAAACACTCATAAACAAATGAATTTTGCTCTAAGGACTGACAACAACAAGAACAAAAAAAAAAAGAGATGAGCCCCATGTCACAAAATATTTTGAGGTTTTGACTTTTTTTTAAGCCTTTAAGTCGTCTCTGTTCTGTCAAGTGCTTTTTTCTTGTACATTTTTTGTCTTAGACTGGTAGCTTTCTGACATCTTATGTGTTATATTTGAATGCATTTTCCACAGTGTACAAGCTATGACAGCACAAATCATCCAGACAGATTACAGGGGAACAGTGCAGTTCATCCTCTTTACACCACAAGCAGGAGCAGAGGGGCTGTGACCAGGGGGAGGCTCTTGGAGCTCCCCTCTAGGCTCTGCCCTGCCCACCCTGAGGCACTGGGGAAGAGCCAGCATTTCACTTCCAGGACTTCAGGGGCTTTGGGGTTCTGCACAGAGATGAAACCAATTTATGATCAGACCTCTACACATCTGTGCCATTATGGAAAGGTAATAAATATCAGGAAAGGAAAGGATATCACACACTCAGTTTGAGAAAAACTGAAAGTCCTATGCCACAGGCCAAATATAGAACTCCATTAACCATTGTGAAGCACTGTTGATGAGGAGAGTAAAAGAACAGCCCAGGAGGAAATTAATAATTCTGTATTAAGTGCAGAGCTTGGATGGTGTTTGGTAAATAAAGCCTGAGGTCATGCATTGACTGATGGGGAAAACAAAATATTGAATAACCACCAGTTCAGCAAACACTATCCATCCTGTGCAGGGAAGGAAGCATTTTGCCTATAGATTAAGGAGAATATTGTTACCTGAAAAAAAAAATTTAATCAGAATGCTATGCACACAAAGGGGCCAGATAAATTTCCACAGTAGTTGCAGTTATTCTGTTCCCTAATTTCTGGCTCTTCACATTTTTCCCTGAATGTAGTCCTTTTATATATTTCCTTACGAAGCTGGTATATTTTTGTTACTGTTTTAATGAGGAAGTATAAAAACAAGCAGCTTACATGAACCTAAACATCAGCTTCAATATTATGCAAGTTTGCTTCCATTGCTAAATTTTCTGGTCCCAGCAAGGCTTGTCAGCTAATTATAGTATATCACAGGAGAAAAAGACTTGGATCTTTCTGCTGCAGGACAAATAAATGCTGTCTCTAGGCCCCTAATGACTTAGAGGCAGCTGGCTCAAGCACCACCCTTCCCCATCATCATGCTGGAAGAGCGAGAGCTGATCCAGCACTGCTTACAGGGGAGTGCAGATAAGGCCTGTCTCCTTCCCTCACACAGAGACTGTGTCCTGGTGCTCCTGCTGAGCCTGAGCTTCTGCTGCTGCTCCTGGGGTGATGGCCGGGGTGATGGCCAGGGCATGGCCCTTCTCAGTGTTCATCCTCAGTCTTTCCAACAGTAGGACTCCAGGAGAAAAAAAAAGTTCAAAATTTGTATCGCATCTAAAGCTCTAGCTAGCATTTTGGAAGGAGTGGAAGAAAGCACAAGGAAAAGAAGAAGCAGAATTTCCTCAGGTTTGAGTCTTTTCCTTGACAACTTTCAAAGGTCTTTTGCACAAGGTAGACAGCTTAGAGCTTCTAAAGATGATGAAAACAAAGATGACAAAGAAAAGGAAGGAGATGCATGAGGAAGAGAGGGAGGTAGAAGGGGTTATCACAAAAAAACCTAGAAAGGTACAGAAATAATGTTTCATTACCTGATCCACCACATTTTTTGTGCAAATCAACAAGACTGACTGCTTAAACTGGGCTTTACAGAGCCAAAATCGCAAGTAAGAAATGAGTTGTGACCAAAAATTAGCAACACATACCATTAATGGAGAATCCTCTGAGGTGAGTGTGGACACTGATAAAGAGGTGTCAGAGGTGAAAAGAGTTGGTGAAAGGAACTGAGACAGTGCAGGGCTGGAGGGCTGGGAAATGCAGGCAGACACCAAGCCATGAAAGCAATGACAAGAAACAGAAGCCTGCCCCAGAAGAGCCTCTAAGCTCAGCGGGTAACTCAAAATTTAAAGATTCCAAGGGTTGATTTTAGTATTTTACTACATAAGCAAACTACTTGGAATTAATCAGATTATATAACAAACAATGTCACTCAACACAAAGATTGGAAACTAGGATCAATATAAATCTGTGCACCCTCTTTCAGAGAAGTGATCATAGAAGCTAATGAAATGCAGATAAGTGCATTAGGTTTTCCTCTTTTCATGCACCCTCTTATCCTGTCACTTAAAACTCAAAATCAGTCTGAGTTACCTTAAGTGGCAATACTGTGTCTTTAATCCTTGATTCATTTGTTGTGAAATATAGTCAAAATAATAATTTGAAAGGGAAATCTGAAAATGTCAGATAGTAAATGCATATTTTACTTATTTTAATGTTTGTTGATTTGAGGCTTTGAGGGCAACACAGTAAATATTCGGTTTGGCTGGCACAAACTGTGCAGGAATCTAATAGAAAGCAATATTGTTGAAAATGGATATCAATTGAAAACAGAGAGCAGTGTCAACTATTCCCCACTGGGAGCAGACAACAATAAAACCAGTCAAGCATTACACAGTTGAGCCTGCCAAATGTCATTAGAGTGTAGAAAAAAAGTAAAGGCACATACGGGGGGAAAGGGGGGGGTGGTGTTGAAGGAGGAAGTACTCGCCTTATTTATATTTTTCCCGTGGACAATTTAGTAACGTAAAACTGGGGGGAGGGGGTGTGGTGGTGGTGTTGGACACAGACGTGATGGGATGGTGAACCCCAAAGTTTAAATTTATTATAATGGTGCTGTCAGAGAATTCAGGGAAACAGGGAAACATATCATCCTATTGTGAATTAAGAACACCAGAAAGATAAAGCAACGCAGTTTAATGTCTCTCAATTGCACGGCAAATTATATTGGAGTATAATTTTAATTTTTAAATATCTTTTCGTTTTCATAAGTCTTAATACCGAGATTACAGTATTAGGTGGGATAATTAGGACAATTTATTTTAAGCTCTGCCAAAACAACAATTAAAAGTAACAAAACAAAACACAAACCCCAATCCACGAGGACAGGATTTTTACACCGCATCGCTGAGGGGAAGATTTGCTGCTTGAAGCAACCCCTGGCTGAGAGAGCAGCGGGAGGGAGGGAGGATGCCGGGCTCTCTCCGCTCGGCGGACAAAGGGCGGCGGCGGCGCTCCCCGGCGCGGGCTGCAGCTCCACCTAGTGCGGGGCGCGGGGCCGGAGCGCCAGCGCTGCCGGGCACCCTGCTCGGGGCACGGGCACTGCCCCACCCCTGCCAGCGCTGCCGGGCACCCTGCTCGGGGCACGGGCACTGCCCCACCCCCGCCAGCGCTGCCGGGCACCCTGCTCGGGGCACGGGCACTGCCCCACCCCTGCCAGCGCTGCCGGGCACCCTGCTCGGGGCACGGGCACTGCCGCACCCCTGCCAGCGCTGCCGGGCACCCTGCTCGGGGCACGGGCACTGCCCCACCCCTGCCAGCGCTGCCGGGCACCCTGCTCGGGGCACGGGCACTGCCGCACCTCTGCCAGCGCTGCCGGGCACCCTGCTGGGGCACGGGCACTGCCGCACCCCTGCCAGCGCTGCCGGGCACCCTGCTCGGGGCACGGGCACTGCCACACCTCTGCCCGGCACCCTGCTCATGGCACGGGCACTGCCACACCTGCACCAGCTCTTCAGACCTCAAACCCCAAAGGGCCCAAGCATCACCTCCCCCAGCCGGGGTGCCCCATAAAGTGTTCCCAGACGAGCTGCAGTGCCAAAAACCTTCTTGCTCGACCCCATACAGGACTGTAAAGTTACCAGGTTTTGACTGCAACTGTGACTCCTTTTGTCAGTATAGAAAGAATGGAGAGATAATTCCAAATTCTTTGACATTAACTTTCTTCAAGACACCTGGACTTACAGGTCTCAAAAGTTATGGCATTAGATAATGTTTCTTCCCAGGACTCAAATTTTGTGTCTTCTTTTACCTGCCATACAGATAAGCAGGTCCACTATTCAGAATGCCCTTGTTCTTTTGTGTGTGCCTACACACATTTCTTGTGGATCCAGGGTAACCCCATTTCCTTCAGTATGAACCAACCTTCCAAATCAGGAGTTTCTGCTTCACTGACTGCAAGCTGAGTTTGACTAAAGGACCTAGCACTTCTCTGAGTAAACTCCTCAGACATATTATTTTTTACTTCCATATCTAATGTCTGGTGATAGACACACAGTCTAGAGACTGCCTCATTTCTCTTTCTACTTCAGAGACTGAAGTTCTTCTCGCCTAACAGAAAAATATGTTCCCAAGCTCATCCCTGCCCATCTCTGCAGATCCCCACCAGTGTTCCTGCAACTCAGGCAAGCAAGCAAGACCCACCTGTTTAAAGCTTATGCTGATCAGCTACTGCTCTTACTAGGGAGTACCTGATCTGTGACTTTTATAGTGCATTTGGGTCTTTCTGAAATGCCTAGCAGCAGATGTTACGTCGCTCAGGGTACCACAGGCCTCAAGTCAAATGCAATCATCACTCCAAAAGAAACTTCATTGTTTACTCAATTCAAAGACTCTGTTAAGAGAAATTATAATCTGCAGAGCACTACAATATGTTCATTTGCAGTGTCAGTTGCCTACATTGTTGCATAGTAAAAATGCAGGTCAAAATAGCTGGGTAGAGATAAAGCGTGTAAAGCACAGATCAAACCTACCTTTACCATGTGGTAATATAGTTGTTAGATCAGAACTATGTCTCTGGAACTAAAAGAGCCTGCATCCTGGTAAAATTCCCACATCCCCATGGCAAATTTTATTTCCTTTTGAATTCAGTTGTAAAAATTGGAAGCAAGGAAATTCACAGGCCGAAACACTGTCTAGATAACATTAAGGGGCATGTTGCTTCCAAAGCCTTGCGTGGGTTTTAGCCACATGTCTCCCACTGATTTTAATGGGATTTGCATGGCTAAAATCCTGTGCAGTGCTTTGAAAATGTATCCCTAAGGGTCTGTCATGAATTCATAAAGCCCCAGAATTTCTGAGTTAAAACCAAAATAGTGTTGGCTGATTTTAAAGACTTGTTACCACTCTCCTAATTAAAATACAGCTTAGTTTGGTAAAAGGTCTATTCTGCTTTGCATATAATGTATATGTGTTTAATATAATTCTAGTATGTGTATAATTTATACGGTTGTGCTATTTATACTATAAAAGAGTTGTGTTATATGCAACTTCTAATTTTCATAACACTTCCATTACACATTTGGTAGTAAGCCCCAAACAATGAATAAAATTGCTACTATTCTTTCAATGAGCTCGTAAATGTCACTGAAGGAATTGCTGTCATGTTAAGGGTGAGTTGGTTTTGTGGTACACTTACACTACTTATCGACAGAACAGTTTGTTCTCATATAAGATTACAACATTTTCTTTAAAATGTTTTACATGGTATTATATCATTAAGGATCAAGAAAACTAGGAACACAAATCAATACCTCACAAAATGTTTGGTTTCTGACGAATGCACAAAATTAAGGAAAGTCAATGGGAAGGCTGTTCCTCTTTCATTCTTGTGCCTCACATGAAGGATCTCAGGTCAACATTGTCATTATATTAAGTGGTCCATGAACAGCCAGTATATCAGGTCAGCAAAAGCAAACAGGTACTGCAGACTGTAAGCCAATTTCTTAATGCTTTGCATAACCATGCCCACCAAATTTGCAGGTTTGCTTATCTTCATTTTCAAAACTCCTAATCTGTTCCTGCATTCCTCTTTGCTTTCACCCACTCCCATTAGAGTTGGATAATGCTGTATTTGATAATCATCAAATAGAAAGAACACCCTAGTGCCATATATCTACCAAGACGAGCAGGCATTTTAGCACATCCTGACTTGTCATATTAGGTATTCAATAGGTGGTTATTGAGCACACATAAACAAATCTGATTTTGTGTAAGCAAACAAACACACCTCAAATACTTGCCAGCACAATGAGTAGGTGTAAGAAATTTCAACCCAGCTTTGCAATTTTGTCCATTTCTTGTGTCAAGCTTAAAAATCATGGAACCACAGAATGGGTATGGTTGGAAGGGACCACAGTGGGTCATCTGGTCCAACCTTCCTGCTTAAGCAGGGCCATCCCAGAGCACATGGCACAGGGCTGCATGCAGACAGTTCTTGTATATCTCCAGTGAGGGAGACTCGACAACCTTTCTGGGTAGAGAAGTGATTTGATTGTTTTAGCTGGTCACCAAAATCACCAAAACCATCTTTGCCCTTGCTACAAGGTCAAATAAGTCTTGGGAATATTACTTTTAAAAGCAGATTCCAGAAGGAATCAACTTTCCAGGTTCCAAGTTAAGTAATAGTAAAGCACAGCAAACTTGCTTGACATCATCAGCTGAACCAGCCCAATATGCAAAAGCAAATCACCTCGCAGCAATCCAGTCCTTTTAAAATTTCTTATTTTGTATTTTCCTACGAAGAGGACTCTTAACATACAGAAGTTACCCTGCAGGATGAACAACCCCTGGCAGGTGTTCTTTAATGAGGACTGGTTCCATAGCTCAATGGTCCACAAACTGTAGCCCATGGCTCTGTAGTGGCCCAAAAGCCTTGGATAATAAACAGAAAAATGTGCTAACTTACACTGTGTCCAAACATGCCATGCTGCTATTTTCAATGTAGTTTTTCTGATTTGCCAGGAGGAAGTTTTCAGCAAAATGCAATTTGCACATTCGCTCTGGGCCTTGCTTTGAAAAATGCCCTGGTAGGTTCCTCAAAGGACACATGGCAGCTGAGGGTTAAAGGTGGTTCACTGGTCTAGAAAAGCCTTGGGGCCATTGCCTCAACTAATTCTGGGCAACGTATTTTCACTGAAAACATCAATCCTTGCATTTTAACTCTGATACTCATTACCATTCTTTTCAAATACCATAAAAATTAAAGATAACAGTGCATGAACCCTCAAAGGCAATATCCCTTGGCCTCACATATGCATAAGATTTCTCCTCCTCTCCTTTTTTCTTTTCCTTTCTTCCTCCCCTCTAATCTCTCTCCTCGTTGATTGCTCTTTGATAAACAATAACATACAAGATGCAAAATTCACACAGGCAATCAAACACATAAGAGGGAAACGATACAAGAGGCAGTGTCTATGCACTGCTGTGACTTGCCCTCTTCTTCACTTGTTTTATTCTTAATTTAGATCCCTGAGGAATTTTCCTGTTTGCCAGAGACATGCTGCACCGTTCTGACTGAACATGTTCTAATTCTTCCATGGGAAAAAAACCAGGGGAAAAATAAAAAACAAAACAAAACAAAACAAAACAAAACAAACAACAAAAAAAATCACAACCTCTTTGATTTTAAAAGAAAATTGTAACCTGTATTGTCATCTCCGAGTCTTTGTCAGTAAGACTGGAAGAGTATGTTCTGATCAAATATTTGGGTGTGTGCTTTTCACTCTGGAGATGTGGACCTAAGCTCCTGATATATCTTGGTGACCAAGTGTAGAATCCGAATAATTTAAAACAATCACCACCTGCTTCAAAGTGAGGGGGCGAGAGGGGAGACACTTCCTTTTCGCCGATCACTAGTTTAGGATGAGCAAAATCTTTTACTGCATCCAATTGAAATGAAACAGGTGCAAGGCTGAGAACTGAAATCTTGCACTAAGCACTTCATTACCTGCTGGCTTCTATGTTTGGGTCTTTCCTGTCAAAAACATAGCTATACAATGCTTGTTCAGATCTCTGAGTTAGCTACTTTGCCTCATAAGACCTGTCGCTTGAGAAATGTAAAGCCTGCCATTTTCAGCCTTTTGATGTGATCTGAACAGAATGTATGCGTATATACAAATCCATCATTAGACATGTACGTTTGTGAAGCAGAAATATCTCTATGGCTATTCTGGAAATTCTTACAGCTATAATATCCATTCAACTTCTACAAGAGTATTTTAGAATAAAGACCGTCACAGATCAATCTGTATTCATTTCAGACCCAAGAAGATTTTAAACAGGGTGTCATCCGTCTTTAGGAGCAATGAATAACTTTTTTCAGACCATCAGTTGCAAAGGAAAAAGGTGCCTTTGAAAACACGTGAAATGGGAGCTGAGTGGACACCCTCAGAGAGCAGCACTGCCCCCTCAGTTGCTTTTCCAGCCAACAAGCTTCCCCCAATACTGTTTTACTGTAAATGCAGCACATCTCCCATGATTCCACCAGGATCATCAGATTGTTTTTATTCTCCAAATGAAACAAGGTTTTGGTTACCCATGTCTTGAGTTTCCTTCAAAGGCCTGAGCTGGCCTAGAGCAACAAACAGATGGGAAGATGGTTCAGTGGTTTATTTCAGGCCACCAGTAAGTCCCAGGAGATGGGTTGAGGAGCACCATGTTGTCTAGGATGAGCTGTGTTCAGGTGCTTGGGAAACTATGACAGTAAAGCTAGTTTTGTGGGCAAAAGTGAGGAGGAGGATTTACTGCAGCAGCCAGGAGGATGGGGCTGAATCTCAGCAGTGGGACACAGCCCCATCTCACAGGGCCATTCCGAGATGCCCGAGGGTGGCCCCAAGGAGCCAGGCTGCAGCACCCTGCCTGGGTAGGAGGGCTCAGTTGCAGGTGGGACCAAGCCCTCCAGGGCAGGAGATGCATGCACAGCTTATAATTAGAGGTTTCTTTCTAGATTCATTAAGTCATTGCCTGAGGACTGCCTTCACATGGTCTGCTTTCCTGGAACAGGATAACATCCACTACAGGAGATGGTATCTTCTGTGCCTCTCCAAGCAGTCAGAGATTCAGGCTTCTTTCTGTTAACCCAAGGGACTCCTGCTCAACATCCCCTGCACCTCCCCAGGGAAAGGGAGTATGTCTGTCATCCTACCTTTGAGCAATAGCTCTGGCTTGCATACTTTTATCCTTCTAAAAATACAGTATGTCCTCCCGTAACAACTCTTTAGGCAAAAATTGAGTTCTGATGGAAAAAAATAAAGAAATAAATTTTCTTTTTTCTCTTTATTAAAAGAGATGTCCAAAGCTGTAGGATGTGCTTCTTTTACATACTCAAAATAATTTACTGGGCAAAAAAAGAAAAAAAGACCCTGTTTTTCTCCCCTCCACAGAATCTAGCAGACATGCCTCAGAATAGTCCAAAAGAAATGGTAATAGAAAAGTATATTGTGGCTCCACGTTTTTGAGGGCTTTCATGAATTGTGAGAATGATTGTCCGTGCATGTAGATTCAAAGATGGGCTTTTTTTTTCTTAACTGCTCCTTGAACAGCACAGTCCATATTTGACAAGTTAGAAGCATTAGAGAATAAATTCACAGAGATGAAAATAGAATTTCCAAAAAAGTTTTCCTCAGACTTCAAAGCAGATAAAAAGAATTCAAGGAAGTTTGATCTTTATTTTATAAGTATGTACAAGAGAAAGAGAGAACGAAGGCAACAGTCAAAGAAAAGTCTAGTTTAATATTTCTCTTGTGGGCATACATAATGAGAAGTGGAACGCCACAATTCCTCAGTGTTCATAGGGTAGCAATTCACTACCATAAAATTATATCTGGCTTCTTAGAAAATTCCTTCACTTCTCTGGGCTTGTCTGAAGTATGACAACTAGCTCTTGAGGCTTACAGATGTTGAGCTGTACTGGATGGATTATTTCTGGAAGAATTAAAACCTAACAGAGATGTAATCTTTTTTTAAGTTTTCCACCTGAAAGGCTGTATATTTTCTCTAGAAAAACTGGGAGAGAAATTAATTTTTAAAGCAAAACCTTGTAAAGGCTTCTATTTTGTAGAAAATCAGACAAAAAAGAAAGGGTGAATAGTATTCCTATTTGAGCAAAAGAGCATTTCAACTTTCTGATATTTGCAAAGAAACGGACCTAAGCGACTGTTTACAAAATGACAAATGACACAAAGAGATAAGGCTGCAAAGAAAAATTCAGAATTAAGCAGAATGCTTTTTTCCTGAGGTTTTATTTTAAAAACCGTATTTTATTCATAGGTCAATGTCTGGTCAGGCTAATTATACCCATACCAGGAAACTAAATAATGCCTGGGACTTTTTTCAGCTATGGTGTTCCATCAGTTCTCAGAGCCCAAGAGCAGAGTGCAATTAAATTGTCCCCAGCAGAACTTTGGCCCAGACCAATAAGAACTCTTTCAAACAGGTTCTGGGCATGGTTTAGAAGCTACTGTGGCCAGGATCCATTTCTGGATATATTTTTGGATATAATCACCCTGTGCAGAAGAGAATTTATTAATGCAAGTGCAACCTATTTTGTGCTGGTGTGCTCAAATACAAAAGAATGGTGCTAGTTACATATAATGTTCTTGTATGAACATGACAGCTTGATCTGTATCATGTCAAAACAGAAACCTGATAAACAAGCCTAGTGACTATAGGTGCGAGAATGTGTAATGGCTTTATACTGCACCTGTAAGAAAGGTGCATGCTCCTGCCTGGGGCCAGTAGCAGTGGTGTGAGCTAGGTGGAAGACTGAGCCCAAGAGCAGAGTGCAAATATGTTACATAACAAAAAGGACTTGTCTTCCTGGGCTTAATTGACTGATTTTTGTTCTCATTTCTATACACTAAATGCAGAGATACATTCATCTGATTGGTACCAAAACAACATTTTCCTCAATGTCTTCCTAGCACAGAGTAGGCTTGTCTTTTCAGAGGCTCATGGAATTATTGACATGAGTAACTTTTGAATTTTTAAAGCCTCATGCAAATCTTATTATTGGCAAAAAGACGCAGATAATAAAAATTGCATCAGCTGTATCATCCCATGGACTGCTGCAAAGGTCACAGGATTAACACTAGACAAGCCAGCTCTGAACTGGACCACATTGGCGCAGCACTTACCACATGGACACAAGAAACTGGAGTCAACACCAGCTCAGGCATATCCAGCAATTTTGGTCCACCTTAGTGACCAGTAGGTGATCCAGAGAGTGCTGGAGAGTGTGCCAGTGCAAACTGGGGGAGCACTGGGGCAGGTAATATTGGCTGTATGAGAGCTCAGTTCTGAAAGCACCTGAAGTAAATGTTACTAAGCTTATTTATCCCATGAGAGTCATCCAACCAACAAAGTATTTGAGGACTGAGATGAAATTTTGATAATTAAATATCTAGTTAATGGCTCTGTTGATTATACTACTTATCAAAATGCAAATATGTTTATGCTTTTTAACATATAATCTTTTTCACGAAAATACACAACTGAGGAAAAATGAATAATGTCTACGGTAAGTCTCAGGCTTCTCTCATAGCTGCAGCAAGACCGCCACATCTTTTGTTGGTAGAAAGGACTCTGGGATCTGGATGTTATGAACAGCTATGTCTGATGCACCCAGTTATGCAGCTATTTTGCTGATAGATATGTTACTCACCCAACTTGCATGAATCACCGAGGGTTTTATTAGGCATATTGGAAGTGAGTGTTCTGAGCTGTGATGATTTTTTAAGGCATGATGAAGGGTCCCATCTACCCTAATCAAGTTTGCATAGCCAGGGCTCAACTTCCAGTGTTGTCTCTCATCAGTGCAAGTGTCAGTCACTGGCCGATGCGTTGCCCACAGCCCTCTGCCCTCATTTCTTCATGGCGGGATGCATGTTGTTCTTTCAGGACAATTTCTTTTCGCCTGCTTTCCCAGCTTGCTTGGCCATGACAGGTCTGCCCTGGTTATGGCATTCACCATATGGCTGGGCTTGGCTCCACCCTATCTTTTAATAATTCCATCTCACTGACCATCCCCCTTGCACTGCTTTCACCGAGGGCATTTCAGAATTCAGCCCCAAACTATTGGTTCTGACTAGCTTACCCATGTTAAATCTGAAAATATTAGCATTCATTTTCCGCTCAGTGGTAGACCCTGAAGTGACCTTAGTAGGTTATGTCTCATTTCATATATTTTCCTCCTATGGTAAACTGATACAGTGTTGATACAGCTACAGCCATTAAGTCACAGCTTGAATTCAGATAAATGCATTTGGAAACGTGGTTTTAGAACATCATGTAATTCATAGGCATTAATTCTCTCTCCTTTTCTTCACATTTGTGTATTGAAAATACACAAAAATATTTTTAAATCTACTTCAAATTTTCCAGAAAATGCAAATATGGAAAAATAAATACATGCAGGTATGTACAGAATGGACTGCAGACCTCCAGCTGTTCTGAAGGATTGGTGCAAATTCACAGTCCAAGTTAAAAAACCAAACTAGATAAATATTTACAGGAATCTTTTTTAATATAAAGTCTACAATTTTTAAACTGTTGAAAAGCAGAGATGGAGAGCTACTAACTTATTTTCATCTGTGAGAGAGCACTTTTAAAACTGAAAGCTATTCAGCAATCTTTTATTATTTCGATAACTGCAAATACATTACTTATATTATAATGTTTTTAATTACTATTGTTACATCTTTTCAGTTGCATGGTTAATACAAATTGCACTTTTTTACCTAAGTCTGTTTGTTCACACACTTGGGATCGCATGGGATTGCCCCTGCATAATCTGAGCCTCATGTTGAGGTTAAGAACTTTCCTATTGCACCATTTTGGAAAAATTGCCTACAGCCATGATTTGGCCTACTTAGGCATATACATCCATATAGTTTTAATTACCTCTGTACATGCTATTTCCCGTAAGGCTCTGGCCTCACACGGCACAGAGGATGAATAGCAATCATCATGCCAGTGCCTGTTCACTATTTCTTTGATCTGGTCAATGCTTTGTGTTCTATGAAACAAGGAAACAAGGAAAGGCTTCTTTCCGTCTGAACTTTGCCAGGGCACCGATCACTTTAATATCAAGCAAAGTGGTAAAGCTGAAAATGTAACAACATGATCCCTCTTGGATGGAGAGGGATGGAGAAGATCCTATTCCTGTGTGCAGGTAGTATTGTCATGCACAGGTGGATTAAGCAGCATCCGTTAATTTAGGGTGCACTGTTCGTTCAGGTATTACTTCATTTTACCTGTGTTTATACACATGATATGTCAAAACCCAGCTCCTGCCCACAGCTGGTCCATAGGACAGAGCTGCCAACCCCTTGGTTTCTCATGAGGAGCAGAGTGAGGGTGAGAACTGTGGTCAGTCTCACAATGGTACAAAGAATGAAATCCACAGTCAGGAGCTTCCAGTGGGATGACAAACCTCTCAACTTGGTTCCCTCCCCTATTTGCTCTCTTCCCTGGGCTCAGCAGCCTGCTAGGGGTGGTTAGAGACAAAAATTCTGCTGAGGGCTCTTTCAACCCTGCTCCCTTGTGGCAGAACAGGGGAAGGAGGTGGGCTCTCCTCCTGTCCCCATCCCCTCCATCCAGGGGAGAGACCACACTGCCAGAGGGGCTGGAGTGGGGTGACCCCGTAACTGTGAAAATTTCTAACAGTAACCAAAAACCTTTTTTTCTCTGTTCTTAAAAATCAACATGACTATTCTGCTGGGAGAGAAGTTTTCTCTGAACCTTTTTTTTAATAAGAGACTGCCTTTTAAGTCTTACGTCCACTATTAAGTGACATAAAAACATTGCTTTGTGCCAGCATTTGAAGTGTGGTATAGTTCAAGTAAAACAACAAAATAAAACTATTTAATGAGTGTCCTAGAGAGATTTTGTGTTATGTATTTTATGCTATATATTCCATATCACCTGCTATGCTCAGAAATTAGTTTTTGCCCCTTTAATTCAGTCAGAGAAAGACGGTGCAGGTTTATGTTTTTTGTTACATATTTTTGACTCCAACAGCAGCCAGCAGCGGGACAGTGAAAAGATAAGGGGAGAGTTTGTGCTCTTGGAGTCTCTCTCTCTTGGTTTCTAGCAGGGAGTGAGAGACGGAGTTTTTCTTTGGGTTGTTTTTTGCTGGTTTTTCCTCATTAGCTGAAGCAAAAATCAGTTACAGATATATGTACACAGTGCAGCAAGAAGTATAGCTATATGGAAAGATAGCCAAATTCCATATAACTATGTATTTATAATTTACCTGTACAATATTATAAGACCCTTTATAAGAATTATATGCTTTTTATCTGGCACCATTTGACTGCATGTGTTTCTGTTCTGGTTTATTGCATATCAGCTAATCACATAATTCGGCTGGATGCATACTAAATTGAAGTCCAAATGCTGTTCACCACAGTGTAATCCCTCTGGATAAATGAATAGTCAGTATACCCACTGGACTGCATTCCACCATCACCACTTTGTAAACAGCTGTTAGCATGTGTTGTAAAATAGAAGACAAAATCGGTTATTGCTACATATAAAAACGTGGTTCTTTTATCAAAATCTTCACTGCACTGGTTAAGAGGAATGTGCAAAACATTATGACGAGCTGAAAAAGCACTGAAATGCTTATCCCTTTCCATGGCAGGTGGTGCTCCAGCAGCACAGGCGGCAGCAGCACACAGTCGGGATAAGGCACAGGAAGCCCTGGAGGTCCCACGAGTGATTCCTGCAGACCAAATCACAGCTCTAATTAGGTCTTGTCAGACTACACAGACAAAATGTAGCACCTACAAATTCTTTCCTGATTTGTGCATGTTTAGAAGATGAGACAAATCAAAGTAAAGCAAAGCAAGTGAGAAGAAGGTATCTTTTCCATCTATGCTGCCATGGAGCAGCCCCACCCCACCCGCTTCCCACCCATGACAGCACACAGGTTGTCCTTGCTTTTCAGAAGAGCAAGCAGCAGCCAACAGGTATGGGTTTCTGGAGAAGCATTGTGAAGCAACGTTTAGCTCAAAAATGATGTTTTGGCTAAGTGGGTAAGGGGGGCGGGGAACAGCTTAGGGCAGAAGTGAGAAGGTCGTGGCAGCCCAGAGAGCAGCTGTGGGCAAAGGGGAAATACTCACATGGAGACAGGCGTAAAAGCAGAGTCTGCACACATGGTGGGAGGGAGCCTTGCTTGCTTCACCTCCAGCCTTCTGAGTGTGGTGCTGGCCAGAGGCTGCAGGTTCAGCATTCCGCCTGCCTTCCCTCCGGGGATGCCTCGCGGCAAAGCTGGCTGCATCAGCATCCTTAACAGTAGAGTGAAAGTCTGAGCAACTGATCGTAATGGTCCCCTTCTGGCCTGAAATCCACAAAATCTTTCTAATTCTGGCTTTTATAGCCAAGGGGTATTGCGCAAAAGCAATGTTCCCCAAAAACTCTTAATTTTTAATCCTTTCTTTAGTGTTGATTTTCTTTTGATCCTATGACCAACTAGTATTTTGTTTTCATTTTTTCCATCCTCAGTCTCTTTTCTTTCCCCACTGAATGATGTAATTCTTGAAGCCAGATTTCAGAGATCTGAAGTTGGAGTTTTCCATGCCATGAGGGCTGAGGCAGGTCCCCCTCTCACTGCACTTCAGCATCTATTGTTCCCTCCATGTCCTTCTGGGGATTTGTCAAATGGGATTCAAAACTGGTTTAAATGGAAACTAATATATGGACATAGAGCAGGTATGTTAAAGGTCTGTTATTTTATCTTACTCTTCATTTGCTATCAGCACATCAAATCTGAATGCAGCCACCAGAAGCCACTCTCCATCGCTCAGGCTGCTAACACACTCAAGTGAGGAAAAGGAGGGATATAATGTGGGATTGCTGTAAATGAGATTCTCATCATTGAGGCCAACAGCATGGCAGGATTGGAAAAAAAGTTATGCACTTCACTGAGAAATGGAAATATCCATACTGATATTAGATAAAACAGAAAAACTAAGGGACGGACATTTCCACGGTGCAGGGCAATGGCTACATGGACAGATATGAAAGTTGTATTTTCCCTAGAATTAGATCATTAAGATAATTTTTTACAAGATTTCTTATGCCCTGCTCTGAAATACCTCCTATAGCCACAGTGTCCATGTCTGATGGTCCTCTATTTGGAGCCAAGGTGGGACATCTTCCTCTACTTCTAATTTAGGGGTGGTGAGTATATTGGAAATTAGCTGTGTGCACTCACCCTAATTCACTTTACTTCAAGGAAGTTCACATCTCTATTGTTCTATTTCCACTGGCAATTTAGGAGATGAGTTTGCTGGCAGAAAAGCTCGTTAGAATTACAAGATTTACAGGAATATCAGTGACTCTTTTTAAAAAAGTCTGGTGAATGTTGTGACTTACTTGCTAGGGCAAAGCTGAAGAGCATCTGAAACACCATACACTGAGCATTCCTGATGAATTGCTTATCAATGAGATTTGGGAAATTTTGGGATAAATTCTCCAACACATTTCATACAACTCTAAGTTACCCATGCCTAACTTCACAATGGGAAAATTACTCGCATATGTCAAAGGTAATTTTTTAGGCATGGTTTGTTCTGTTTTAAAATTCCAACTAAGATTTTAACATGTAGCACAGTCTTTAAAGCTGTATTAAAATAACAAAAGTGACCAGGAAAATCCAGCTGAGAATTCTGTTGTAATTTTAATTCAGCTGTATTATATATTTTATGCATTTCACAATATGCAACCCTTATTCTGTAAAGACCTAAGCATGTGTTTAAATTTATACATTCTGAGTTTTAATGAGAACTCATAGAGTGTGAAGTTAAGTATACATAAAATCAGATTAAGAGTTAGCATTAGCTCTAGAATGATACATTCAAACTCTGGAGAGACAAAAAAACCCAAACACATACTTTAGATGAGAGAAATTTGACGAATTAACTTTTAACTCCAGGTGGTATTTTTGCTTTTTAGAACACAGTCTTCAACCCCAGTATTGATTGCAATAATTCTTTGCTTTCTTGCTCCATTTTCTCTGTGTTAAGCAGTTTTTGGATACAAACAGTCCCTTTTTATGAGAAAATATATTCCTAAATATAAGTGTCTGTTTCTGGATCCTATTTTTCGTAATAGTGAAAATATGAATACCTGACCTTTTTAACACTCCACCTTTTCTGATTGCCTTTCCCAATGCAATCCATTATTCTGCCATTGATACTCCTACCATGAGGGGTTTTTTAATTAATTAACTTTATAGCAAAGAGGAGATGGTGGGTTTAAATAGAGGTGAATATTTTGTAGGGGTATGAGTCACATCATACTTAAGCAATGCAGGCTATAAGAGAGAAATGCATCCTTTATCCAATCAGTGATTCTGGTGGCATCATACCCAGTAATTAATTTATCTTATTCTTCTGCATGTTCCATGAAAAATCACCTTTGGATTCATTGAGATCTCTGATGGGTTTTTCTGATAATTTTTTTAAAAAATACAACTTCTACACCTATTGGAAAATACCAACCGGACACATTTCTCTGTCTTTGTAGAAAGGAGAAACAGAAAAAAACTTTTGTTTTTCAGATACCCCCTCACAGAAAGTAGCTCTTTTCTTCTAGGTCAAAGTAATTCATGTGCTTAATCTCAGTCCTGTGGAATAAAGTGTTCTGCCATGGGACTGGCCAGTGCTTGGAGCAGTAGTACCTTTCTGAAGTTTTCTTGGAGCTTCTCTAATGTGCTTACTCATGGCAGTGAAGGCAATAGCTGCAGTTCAGCTCCACAGCTCTGAGTGTGCGTGGACCCTCACCAGCAGCTTCTCAGTGCATTCCTCCTTGGGACACTTATTTCCACACATGTGCCACAGGGTCATCCCACAAGTACTTTTCCATTGGCCATTTCCTTGGTCACTATCATTTACGGTTACCACAGTAGTCCAACTCTGTGAGCCTCCTTCAGGAGCATTTTTTCAAGCACAGAACCTCTGGGATGCAGATCTTCAAACACTTTAATCCAGCAGCAGTATGATTTAGCGGTGTAAGCACATGAAACAGCATTCCCTTCCTCCATCCACAGGCTAGCAAGAGAGAGAAAGGTGGCCATGAGCTTTCAGGGATGCTGCAGCTCTGGAAGCCTTGAGACAATCTACTTGAGCCACCTTCCTTCTCCATCCAAATGTGGCATTTGTGCTGGAAGTCCCCATCTAGCCCCTCACATTCCCGGTCTCAGGCAAAGTAGGTGGCCTTATTCCTCCTGCCCCACTGCCCTGAACACTTTCCCCCTTCCTGTCCTCTTCCTCATCAGTCGTAGCCACCATGAGCTGTTAGTGTCTTCCAATCACCTCATCTCCATCCCTCTACCACTCCCTTCATGGAGAGGTTAACACCTGGGTTTGGTTTCTTCTCTGCCCTTCAGATCTCTTTGAAAACTTTCTTTCCCAGGGAGCCTTCCTATCTCATTTCAACCACAGGCAGCCACGGCAGATGTGCCCCATCTCAGGGCTCCAAAACAAGCAAGGACTGGGGGTAGCGGGAGGGAAGGAGGGTGACCTTGCTCCAGCCTCATGGGCCACTTCAGGATTTTATTATTTACCTGTATAGGCAAATAATATGCAAAATTTGTGAATATATTAAACATGACACATTTTCTCAGTTAAATATTTACTGGTTTTTGTCTTACAGAGATAATGCTGATCTTACTAACAGGGGTGTGATCTCAAATCTCATTCCTGGCTTTTAAGTATGTATAATAATTCAGTTCACCCATTTATCCCTTTAACACAACATTTAGGTTAAGCAGTAGGCCTAAGGGGAACAAGTTATTACTAGCCTGTTTTTTATTTTTCTTTGATGTCCTCGATTCTATTCTCATTCATGTATTGGGGTGTGCAGCAAATGAACCTTAAGCATTTATTTTATTTACTAATTTTGCTTACTAGCATTATCAAAAGAGTGGAGCAGCTGTGAGCTTCACAGATTGAGCATACATCTGAACATTTAACGGCCCTGGTTTATCCTGGCTTCGAGGCATCACAATATAATATTCACTGACATGAAAGCTGAAGAAAGGATGTCATGGGAAGTCTGAGCGTCACGCTGTGAGAGGGTATGTACTGCAAGACCCTCACTCCATTGGCTTCTAATAGGCTAAGTATTGATATGCAAATAAGAAAGGAGCTTGTGTGTGGCCTTTTAATACAGTCACTAAACATTAGTTCAGAAAAAAAAGTAGTAAGACCGCTCCTCTTATATTTCTGCCTACAGATGCACAAAACCCAAAATGGATGCATTTTCACTCAGCTGCTTTGAAAGCAAATGAGGCCATTGCTGAAAAACTATGCATAGGACCTGAAAGCTGAAAAATTCTGATCCAGATTTCAAACACCAGGTGCTGAGGTAGGCTGATAAGCAGAAGTGGGTTAACCCATGGAGGGAGGGTTAAAAAAAAAAATCAGTTCCTTCATTCCTAACATTCCTCCCTGGGAGCAATACATGTGCCTGTGGAAGATTAGGTGCTGGGTTGCCATCTCTGAAAATAGAAATATGTTTGCAAGGTAGCAGAATGAGAGGCCCAAAGGGCATCTCCAAGGAGGCTTTGACTCTTCTGGTTCTGACACACACAGATAATTCCTATTTCAAGTTCGAAGCAGGAGCAGAGGATGAGAGGGAAGCAGATGTTAGTTTATCTTGTAAACAAGCCCCAGTGTGCCACCAGATTATGACAGGGCTTCAGGTTGGAGATGGCCCTAGACAACTGAAAGAGTGAAGTGTTTAAAAAATAGAATTGCTTCTGAGAGCACCATTACCCAGCTACTTTGGGCTGCCTCAAATACCACAACAGGCCTGAAAGCCCTGAAGTAGTGAGGATGCTGGAAGCCAACAGTCCTATAGCTGGAAGGGCATGTGTGGTCTTCTCACAGGAATCAATCAATGGGAAGAAATGTAGCCCAAAATCTCCTTTATGCTCTGAATTCATCTGCTCTGAGTAGGCTGTACCAAACCTCTGCTTTCAAGGCATCACAGAGGAAAACCATGGCTGCACATTAAAGGTGGCACCAGGTTTGCTACAAATTCACAGAAACATAGAATAGCCTTCGCTGAAAGGAATGCACAAGGATTATTGAAGCCCAGCTCATATATTGTGTGCATGGATCACACACAGCATTTAATAGAAAGCTCAATGGCCAAAGGATGCACTGGTAAAGGTCCCTTGGACGAGGCTCTTTGTGCTGCAGCTCGGTGTGGCCGAGCTCCACACACATATGTTAATCTCTATTAGCATATGTCAGCTCCAGCTGTCCACATGCCCACGTGTGTCTGGAGCTGATGCCAGGGGTATCATGAATAGCCCAGCCTTCATTTTTTCCACTTGCCTCTGGGCTTGTCTCTGTGGGAGTATATAACAGTGCAAGATAAGATGCTATATTTATATTCCTATAAGGCTCTCACAGATTTGCATTCCAGAACGACCACATTTTTCCAGCTTAACTTAGGTTGTTTTGAAAACAACTCAAGCTAAGCAAAAAAAAGTCATTCTTTATTCCCAAATAAGCATGTCCCACATCAGTATTACTGCTGAGTTGCCATTCACCACTGTGATTTCTCACATGAAAAGAAAGAGGGACAGCAGGGCAGGGTAGACCCACCTCCACAGAGCCACGGGCCAGTTGCCACTCTCCCCAAACCTCTCAGTGTGCCGGTTCCCCAATGCCTCTCTCCTCTGCCCCTCCTCCTCCAGCAGCTGGTACCACTTCCTCCTGCAGCTCTTCTCTAAATGAGTGCATGCACTCAGCCTGCTGTATACGCATATTCCCTCCTAAATTCACTTTCTTTCCTCTATACACAAGCCTAATCACAAGATTCATCTTCCTTTCCATTTTCCCTGCTGACATTAAATAAATAAAAGCAGCAGCAAAGAAAGAGAAATGTAGAATTCAGCTTAATTCCCAGTGGATATAAACTGTTGCAATGCTGTAACACATACCTGCACACACGCACTCATGCACCCATATGAATCTTCATAAGAGAAGAAATCACTTCTGTGTCTTCCTATTATAGAGCACACTTGCTTTCAACACAACCAGTAGGGAAGCTGCTTAATAATGAAGACTTGAAAATCTGCTCTTATTTCTCTAGACTTTAAATGCTCAGCTCAGCCTTGTGTTGTGGGCATCATCCTTTCTGGCGTGGAAGGCTTAGGAGGATTCACAGAGAGCCCATTAACTTTGCTCCTTAATTGGCTCAAGGCATCACTGCTGATCTCAGCTTGGCACAACCTTCATTTCCTGTGCACCACTTCAGGCCCCTGCCAGTTCAAAAAATAGAAAATCAGGAGTAAAACCTGAGAATGGCGCATAAAATTAAAACTAGAACTTAGTCTGGGAAATCACAGGTGAAAGATGTGCATTTTATAGCCTTCCTGGGAATATATTGCTTTCACAAAACTAGCAAAGACATTTGATTACAGTTTTTAGTTCTGAACCTGTGTCAAAATGTTTAACCTTTCACTACCAGTGCACCACCACTGCTTTAAACTGTGATTAAAATGCAAATTCCCTCCCCTTGTTTAACTGCATATGCTTGAGGAGGAAAATAAACACAGGTGTACAGAGGCATATTTCACATCCTTGGGCTGCCTGGGGACAAAACTCATACCAGCAATGATGATTCAACCCAACTCACCTGAGCTCTGCTGCATCAGAGCAGGTAATTGCCATAAATCACCTACTCTCCACAGCATGGAGAAGATTAATGGCAGCAGACATCGGAGCTGCCAACTCGGAAGATTTCTGTGGTGGAGCAGGGACAGCTATGTGTGAGGAATTTGTGATAAAAAGCTATACTGGGGCTATAATAAAGTGCTGGAAAGACACTGAGGTCCTCTTCCATAACACAGACACATTAAGGTCTGTCTGATTGTGGTGACAGACAGGTATTTGACCGAACACACTGGCAGCTATTAAAAAAGAACCAGTAACTAAAAGCTAATGTCAAAATGTGATGTAGAACCGTCAGATGCCATCAGTAATAATTTTTGCTGTGACCAGTCTCTGGTAAGGAGGGCAAAGGAAACAATATTGCTGCTGACTGCAAGGGACCAGCCACCTGTGATTTGTGGGTTTCAGAGGCAGAGGGTCTGCTGCCACCCTCTTCAGGAGAGAGAGAGATTTATTGTCTCTACTGATTTCTTTTGCCTTGGTTAGAGGGAAAACATTGCTGGGGAAGAAGAGCATAGGAAGATGTTCCACAGAGTTAAGCAGCAGTACCTACACTGGGATATTATATGGGCTTAAAGGTATCAAATAGCACATTACATAGGGTAATGGAACACTGCAGCCTTTGTAAGGGGGATGTACAAGAGCGGCTGGACAAGCAATATTTTATAGCAAGAATTTATCAAGAGCAATTTAGCAAGAAAACCCAGCAGAGCATTAAGACAGCCACAGACCTCTTCCTTGCATCCATTTTTAGGCTGTGCCAGCAGGCACACGCTGCTGAGAGGTGCAGTGGGAGGCAGCTGACCCTGTCCAGTTGTGCTGCTGCTGTCCTGCTTCCCTCTCTCTCCCCTGCAGCAGCATAGCCATGGCAGAAACAGGGAAACCTGAACTGGAAAAGGGGAATTGCCACTCAGTCCTTGTTTTGGGACCAGCAGTGCCCCTCTGATGTAGAAAGGTGCACTGAGTTTACCAAATCACCTTTAGATCCATCCACAGGAGCAGGGCCCTACTGAGACATGTGTCTTCATTTGCAAAGTGAAACTTAAACCTCTGCCCCTGCTCTCCAAAACAGGCTGTCCTGTCGGTGCTTACATGGTGTCCTGGCTTGGGCTTTTTTCCAGCAGCATTTTCAGGAGCTATGATTGGGCTTCACAGCTCAGGAGCTGCATGTCTCAGGCGGATTTCCCAAATGTTGAAGGACAGATGTAACACCACCTTTGCTCTGCTGTTTTAATGAAACTTTTTAATTTAAAACTGGACACTGCATCTCTGTGTTCAAACAGACTTCATGTCTTTTTTCTCTTCTGTTGAAGAACCCATTCCCTGCCACAACCAGCTGCTTCGCTTTATTTTTATATTTTATTCCTTGTACATAAAGCAGGGTGCAGCTTTTCCAGGACAAATTTCACCCTAAAAGCATTTCCCCAAATTTCAGAGTTAAAAGCAACAAGGAAGCTTACAGTGGGAGTGAAATTAATCATCTGCTGCTCTTAAAGTTGGTGAAGCTTTAAGTGTTGCCAGCAGCAGATCTCCAATGAGATCTTCGCAGAGTAATGCAGCAAAGGCACACCGTGGCTCGCTGTGACAGATCCAAATGTATCCTGTCTGTCCAAAGGGGGCCAGTGGCTCACAGCAGCTGTCGAGCTGCTTTGTAAACAAGTGGGGGACATAGCTGTTTAACCTAGAATCATGCATCTGAAAATATGCTTTGCCTCTCCAAGGATTTTGCTGGAAATGCTTCAAAGGATTCTGTTTTTCCCAGAAAGCTGCATCATGTGGTGTTTATCAACTCCTCGAAAGTACTCGCAGCCTTCTTCTATAGGAGAACGGCACTTTGCAGTTTGACAGTAAAATCACACATGACTTGTTAAGCACAACTTCCTAATGTAGCTCCCTGTCTGTTGCAACAGTCTCCCTGGTGGTAAAAAAATACAGTACATTACACTCGCTATAGCAACTGTGATGGCAATATGCAGATTACATGACCATATCGCTCTCCAGCATCTAAAAACGAAATATTTATTTTAGCATAGTTGGTACTCTTTTCACAGTCTCTTCTTTCACTGTTCTTTTCTGCTACACTGTCTTAACTTCATCCCAGGATCTCTCTGATAAAACTTGATACTGATCATTTTCCTTCTTGCATGCACACCTTTGTATCACAGCTGATCCTTGGTATTCCATAGTTATCCACTCTGGCCTCCGTATTTCAGTGTCTTTATTTCTAAATAGCACACATAACCCAAGTTCATGGATCGTTTTATCTTACAATGCATCAGATTCACGTATGTGTCTTCATTCTCTCCTGTGGGTTATCCTATTTTTCTGCTCTCTTCCACCTATTAAATCTTTCTTTCAAAATGTGCCCTGCTGAAAGATTTTTTTCCCTATCTTTTCATTGGGTTTTAAACTGAACATAAAGTAAATTAGGGCTATTTTTGTTTTGAAAACCTGTTGCATAACAAATTCCCATATTTTGCAGATTTTCTCTAAAAAGTCTATGGTTTCTAGGTCAAGGACTACATTTTTTTCTGATAATTTTGTATTCTTTGTGCAGGGGCACTATATGGAAAGGTACGTTATTTGAGCTGCCGCTACAGACTCCTCATAAAGCCAGCAATAATGAAGTTCTGGTTTGAAGCTCAAGTGTCGAGTCATTCTTCTTTAGGACTGAATTAAATCAACTAATTGTTTTTCCATCTCTAGAATAGAAGCAATATTGTACATCCTACCTTACAGGTATGTGTGAGGTTGAAATAACGGCAATGAAGTCATAAACTACCCCAGACTATCCAAATCACTCTTGAAAAATGCATTGCTTTCCTCTTTTTCTCATTTGGTATTGTGGTTTAGCCTTTTCTCAGTAAAGAGGATTGCCAAGTCTAGTCTGAAGCCTGCATGCTGCTGAAAGGATATTGTACTGAAATAGGAGTGTAGGTGTGGATGAAAACTGCCAGAAGCATCTCCTATTACCCCAACAGGAGAAAATGGCAGCCAAATTCTATATATCTTGTAGTCTGGAAAATGGTGAAATACCATCTTTTTGGCAGTGTAGTGGTTTGAGTTCGTTCACCTGAGTTTTTTGGCTAAACGCCAGCACACTTACTAGATTTTATTTAATTTTGCTGTGAGATAAGGATTAGGAGTAGGTAAAGCAGGCTCAAACTTTAAAGAATATAAAGAAAGTTTATTAACAGACTTAAAAGGAAGAAAAAAAATTAAGAACCAGAACAAACTCGTCAGAACACTTTTGCTCTTCCCACCTCTCCATTTTTTTCCATGACAATACAAAAAACAACACTTTGACTTTCAGTCAGTTTACTACTTTTAAATTAGTCTTTCTTCAGTCATTTAGGGAGAGGAGTTTTCTCCTGCTTTACCATGTTGACTTCTCCACAAGAAATACAGTTCTTATCGTTTTCAGCTTCACAACTAGCAGCCGCCCAGGAGAAAAAGATCTCTGCTTGTTGTGGAACGTCCCTCCCACACCAGTAGCTTTCCCACTGCTACTACGGTGGGTTATGACAGTTCATGGGGTGTTTTTTTAAGGATGAGTTGTTCTACTACTGCCGCAAAGAAATCCCCTTCTTCTATGACTGGCAATGTAAATTTCCTTTGACCATTCCCCGGGGCAAGGGATCTGGAGTACAGTTTCTTCTCTTCTCTGCTCAAATTTCTCATCAGGCTGCAATTATTTCAATATCTACTTATCTTCACACAGGTGCCTTGATTCACTGGCTGCACTGGCTGCAGGTAGAACGTCACATCCCCCCTTAGACCATTTGTCATATATTACAGGGAATATTTTAGCTTGGTCTCAATCATGGTTTCACAGAAGAATTTTCAGCTTTTACTTTGTAGCACTCCTCATGCTCCTTCCCTCTAAGCTTCAGCTCTGCTTCTCTCACTGACTTTGAGTCTCTATGCTGTGTTTTTGTAAGTGTCCTCACTCTTCTTCTATCTGTGCAAGAGCAGATCAGTTTCTGCAAGTTTGATCTGGGTAACGAAAGGGTTAATTTCTTTCTCGGGCCTCTGCGACAGTCCCATGATTTTTCTTGGGTTGTTTAAAAAGTCTGAGCCGGGCTGCAGAAGCAGTTAAGAGTCTCCATAGCCTCGCTCTGCGAAGCTGGCCTGGCCTGGGGGGAGCCGGCCTGGCCTCTGCCCGGCCCAGAGCAAGGGCTGGGCTCTGCGAAGTTGACCCGGCCTGGAGGGAGCCGGCCCGGAGGGAGCCGGCCCGGCACTGCCCGCTGTAGTTAAAATGTTTTGCCCAGCAGCCGGAGATCTCAGGCCGGGTCCTCCCCCACGTTCAGCTGCACTGGTGCTGCAAACTCCCTTCCAAACCCCCCCCCCCCCCCTCCCCGCTCTGAGGACGGGAGGGGGGGGAAAGGGCAAAGGCCCAGCCTTACCAGAGAGAGAAGCACAGGACTTGCTTCTCTCGCAGCAACAGGACAGGAAAAGAGGGTTTTTTTCAGGTGTATCTCTCTTAAATATGGTTTTTTCCCTGGAGGCGGAACAACTTTTAATTGGATTATACACCCATCAATACTCAAAACTAGCTGGTCACTGGCTCTGTTTCCCAGGAAGCAAGGTGCACTACTTCCTGCATCATAGGTCACTTGAAAGACTGACCCTTCCTGGGTAAACCCACGACAGGCAGCCATAAATGGATAAACATTAGGTAAAAGCTAAGTGCAATGTGAATTCTGTCCAAAAAGGGCACAGATCACAAGAAATTAGAGAAGCCATGAAAATGCAGAAGGATAACTAAATGAAGGAGGCATGCAACTAGCCCAACATGCTTAAGCAGCACAGATTAGAAATCTTTAGACCCATGCTGTCTATGCACCTGACTGGCTTTCATCTGCATTGTTATAGGACAATCTCCCCCAGTACTGGCAGTGAAGAAGTCCGTCATTCATGCTGAGATTTTCCTTTTGCTGGATATTGCCTTGTGAGACGTCCTGGTTTTACCAGGCAGAGTCTGCATCTACCTGTTGTGGAGGGTCCAAACACATACCACATTTCTTCCACAGGATGTACACACAGATTTGTTTTTTAGAGTTGTGATTTCATACATGTCTTGCGAGAAGATTGTTGGACTGTTTGCTTCAAATTTTAGCAGAAGATCAGGCAAGAGAAAAGGTAGTAAAAATTGCAGCAAGTGTCTCTACAACNGGGACCTCTGGGCAATGTGAAAGAAGCTGCTGAAGGACAGAATAGATAAGAGGAGACAAGGATCACAAAAGGGAATTCAGAGTTTTATTTCCAAAAAAAAAAAAAAAAAAAAGAGCAGTCTAGGGATTAGGTAGATGTTTCTACATTAGGTAGTATATGCAATTTGAGAAGAAATACATTTTCCCCTGTTTCTTTTGCATTCTCCTGCAGAATCCAGCTCCTCCTCAGACTCTGTACCTGTTGGACAGAAACCTTACTTTACACATGCTTTAAGAAAATGGCAAAAATAAAGGAAAACTTTCACTAGTTTAATTTATTTTGACAATATTTTTGAATAGTGAAATTGTGTTTCTTTTGCATTGCTTAGAAAGCTCCTGTTGATTTGAAGATTAGGTTGGGTTTGGCAATGCAAAAATACTAATTTTTAATGTATGGATTTTCACATTTTCCACTCGTTTTTCAGTCCAAAAGAGGGAAAGATTTTTAACAAGGCTGAATGGAAGAAAACAAATTTACAGGATTTTTTATAATTTTTTTTTTGCAAACTCTTCTGTGAGGAAGTAAGGGAGATTTCTTCACCTTCAGATGTGTTAATTTCTTACTTCTGCCTCCCACTCTTAATTTTCCACTTGAAATTAGTGGAATGAGGATATTAAAAAAAAATCATCATATGAAAAGAAAACCTAAACTGGCTAAAATTACCTGAATCTGTGTTGATATATGACATTGTAAACAAACTTTGAGTTCATATTTTCCAAGTATAAAATATAAAAACCTGTCAAAAAACACTTTTGATTGCAACAACCTCACATCTTCCAAAATGTATTTTTTGGAAAAAATTTCTGCTCATTCTGCCAAAGTCATTGACACTGACCTTATACATGTAGATTCAAAGAGATTAATTAAAGGCAAGAAGAACTACTAAATTGTCAGCAGCTGGGAGATGAAAGTGATTCTGGAGAGTAATTCTCCAATGACGCTGTGGATAAGTCAGGACATTTAGTGGATCAATTATCTCCCTTCTGAATTTAAACAGTCTGATGAATTGGTAGTTTTCTAAATATCCCTTTATGGTCAGATCCAATTGCCGGTGGTGTGACTTTTTATAAAGCCAAAACAAAATATAAAATAAATGGTATAGTTTACATAAATGTTGCAAGTATACCTAGTATACAGATTTTACTGTACACTAGGGATTGTACATAAGATGAACTTTATAGTTTTTACATTTCAAAATTATAATTATTTTTCCCCATATTTCTCAACATGTTTCACAGGTATTCAAAGAACAAGAGTAGAGTTCCCCTGTGGTTAATTTAACCCTAGAAAATTCCCCAGAGCATAATCAAAGACTGCACAGTGGCTAACATTTCTCTGCTGTTTCAAAACTAATGAAGTTGAATCCTGCTGGCTAAGGCAGTATTTCTAAAAGTCTATTAGATTTTAAATATAGTAACAGAACAGACATCAGTCATAACTACAAAATGCATTTTTTTACCAGCTGTCTAAAAGGGGCAGCACAGCCACAAAAAGACCTCTTCCACAGCCTTGCACCAGCCTCATTATCGCCTATGAATTAAATTGAAACTGCCAAAAGTCACAGCAGTGAATTCTAGACATGACAGTCAGACCATTGCCCATGACAGGAAGGCGAAACACCTTCCCCAGACCTGGCTTGGGATTCACTTTTTTCATAGCTTCATATCCCCATGGGACTCACTGACTTCAAAGGGTGTTCGAGTGGATCATGGCCATAAGAGATCTGCATATCTTAAGCAATTACAGCTGTTGGAAACAGCCCTATTAGGGGATAAATCCCTGTTTAAACCATGCAGGGAACAGGAAGGCTATTTGAGGGGACCAGGGTGAGCAAAGCTGTGTGAACTCCTGCAGTAATGACAAAACTCTGAGCTCTCATTTTTTGTCAGCATTTGTGCACTCCTTGACTTAGGATGTCCCCACAAGGGAAAGAAAAATGGGAAAGTCACACATGCATTTTGAATGGATATTTATGCATATTTGTGCAACTGCTCAAACTTTTCATTCTTGTAGCTGCCTGAACCTAAGCAAGAAGTAGAAACACAAACCATCAGTCCCACCAGATAATCCACATATAGGGCCAAGCAAAATCCTAAATACACCAGAGCAGCAAGTTGTTAAGTATCACTCACTTAACATTATGTGCATATGTTAGACTTGCAAATAGGATAAAAACAATTGGAAATAAGAAAGTAACTACAAATGGTTAATTTTAACAGAAAGGACAAGTTAACCATATTAGCAATATTGCCACCATATTAGCAATATTTCTCCTTTTAAATAATCCCTTTTGAAACCCTTGGAAGCAAATTTGTTGGTGGCTCTGGATAACTCTGTTCTCTTTATTTCATGGGAGTCTTGCAAACATAGCTCATTATGGACACCTCTTTTAACTCAAACTGTATTTTCTATCATTATGTTTTAAGCCCTATGCAAACTGGATAGAAAAAAGTTGCTTTCAATTCATGTTAAGAACTGCAACCAGAAGTTCTTTATTTACTGTGTTTTTATCAGTTAAATGATTGCAAATGGACTGATTAACCCTGAATTACTTGAAGAACCAAAAGAAGAGGCACTTGAAAATTCCCAGGATTTGTTCTCTGCTCACTGATGTGGGGAAAGTTGAGATTTTTCTGTGTTAATACATTTCTTCCATCCAGCCCACTTCTGCTGCTCTTTTCTCCAATGTCATCAGTAATTGGATTAAACCCTGACAGATCCCTCTAATTCATTAAAGAAGGGAGGAAACAACACATACTAGGGCAAAACAATCCCTGTCCTAACTCCAACAAAACCAACAGAGTATTATCACAGATAAATTTAGTTCATTCTGTCTTAATCTAGTCAGTGACCCCTTCACCCCACCTAACAGCAGAGCCATTACATGTTTTTCCATCCAGGATTTTTCTAGTTGGAGAGACAATATCTTAATCTTGCTCATTCTCACTGCTGAAACAACTGGATATACCAAAGACAAGTGAACAGCGAGGCTCAGAGCAAGTGAATTACAAAATTAGCCAAAATTAAACTGAGGAGCAGGTAGCTCTCAGCACATGCTTTTCCCACTTTCTTTCTTCACTGTCAATTGATACAACGGTTTGCAGAGGTTGGTTTTAATACAAAAATTTGACACTTTTCATGTGTGGTTGGGGCAAATCCCAGCAGGGGGTTAATGGGACTTTTCTAGAGGGCTTTTTCTTTTTTGTCAGTTGGGTTCTACTGTTTCTCTGTTGATAGTTGTGTTGGTTTTGCACGGCCCAGTTTTTTGGTAGCAGAGGGGCCACAGAGGTGGCTTCTGTGAGAAGCTGCCAGAAGCTTCCACCATGTCCAGCAGAGCCAGTCCCTGATGGCTCTGAAGATGGACTTGCTGCTGGCCAAAGCTGGGCCAGTTAGAGAGGTTGGTAACACCTCTGTGATGACATATTTAAGAAGCAAATCAAAACAAAGTGCACACAGTTTTTCTTCTAGTCAGAGAAGAGGGAAACAACATGGCGACACCAAGGTGCCCCAGTTTCAAGACAAGTGTAGGAGAAAACAGGATGAACGTTCCATCTAAAGAGAAAGGGTTTTCAGCACTCCCTCCCCACCACGCAAAAAGAATTTCTTGGATTGAAAGTGAAGAAGCTGTTTATTTTAACAGACAAAGTGCTTGCAGGGCACAGGGTTAAAAAGGATATTGAACCTCCTTNTGCCCCAGTTTCAAGACAAATGTAGGAGAAAACAGGATGAACGTTCCATCTAAAGAGAAAGGGTTTTCAGCACTCCCTCCCCACCACGCAAAAAGAATTTCTTGGATTGAAAGTGAAGAAGCTGTTTATTTTAACAGACAAAGTGCTTGCAGGGCACAGGGTTAAAAAGGATATTGAACCTCCTTACTGTGGAGGAAGCTGGTGGATTTCAGAGTCCCTTCTTTCTCTGGCTTAGCTTCTCCCAAAGTCCGGGGCCAGGCAGAGTCCAGCAGCTCCCCGCAGGTCCCGCCAAATGTCTCCCCCCAGGGATTGTCTGATTTCAGACGGAAAAGCAAGCTGGAAAAAAAGTCCAAGAATCAGCAGAGGATTGCTGTTGCAGTCCAGGGGAAAAGCTTCTTTCTTTCCTAGCTAGCACAAGCCAAACTAGCTAGAGACAGGAATGTTAACTCCCTTCTCACTGCATGGCATACACCTGCAGGCGTGAGGGTTTAAACACAAACCTCACCAGGGTGCCCCTGGCTCCCACTCCTCTCCCCTGGACCCATCTTAAAGTTACAGGACCCACTCCTGGGCATTAAAGCAGACAATAAGGAAATACATATCATAAAATCACCCCAAGACACAAGGTCAGTGGAGAAGAAGAGGGAAGAGGTGCTCCAGGTGCTGGAGCCAAGATTCCTCTGCAGGCCGTGGTGAGGACCATGGTGAAGCAGCTGTGCCCCTGCAGCCCATGGGGTCCACAGGGGATGCAGAGATCCACCTACAGGCTGTGATCCAGTGGGAGACCTGGTAGAGAGAGGGGGCCCTGCTTCCGGGCTGGAGCAGCCTGTGCTTTGAGGACTGCACCCCATGGAAGAGTGACACATGCTGCAGCAGTTTTGGGAGGACTGCTGCTTGTGAGATTGGAGCCGTGCTGGAGAAGTTCACACAGGGACCCCACAGTCTCACAGGGGAAAAGACTTCTCTCCCTGCACAGCGGAAGGAAAACTGGGGTGACAAACTGACTAAACCCCACACCCTGTCTCCCTGTGCTGTTGGTGGGAAGGAGGGAGTGGCTGGAGGGAAAAAGGTGTTTTAAAGCCTTATTTTACTTCTCATTATCCTCCTCTAATTCTGTTAGTAATGAATGCACCTTGTAACTTTAAGCTGAGCCTGCTTTGCCCTTGGAGTGTTTTCTCCCGGCCCTTATCTCAGTTTGTGAACTCCTTGTTAATTTTGTTTAGTTCTCTCTCTCCTCTGCCCAGCTGTGGCAGGGGAGGGGGAGGGAGCGGCTCTCATGGGTGCCTGGCATTCAGCCAGCATCAAACCACGACAGTAGTATATTAACCAAAAACTTCACATTCATTACAGTAATTCATTATAGTATTAAGAACTAGAGAACACGGTGGATTAGTGGTTTTGTAAAGCTCTTGAATTAACTTTCAAGACTAAATCTGTAAACAGCTTCTAGTGTGGTTCTCTGTGTGAATAAATGGTGAGTAGTAAACAGCGAGTAGTGCTGGCTGCAGACACGGACATTAGGGAGGGCTGAAACTGCATGGCTATTTTTGCATAGATTTCTCAAAGTTTTCAGCAAAAGGGGTCTGCACTCTGCAGTGCAGACCTCAAGTACCCCAACTCCTGCAGCCTTGGCAGAGGAAGCTCTCCCTGATGCACCAAAGCCTCTCCTACCCTGGGGCATTGATGGCACCTCCCTTTCTCCCACACTAGCTTCCCATACCATATTCCCTTTTCCCCCTTCCTTTGCTTTGAATCTCCTCCCAACACAGGGCTTCAAGTTCTGCCCTGTCCACCTGAACTTGAGTTTGGAAGCAGAGAGAACACAACCTGTCTGGAGTGTGGGAAGAGGAAAGAAAGAGGATGCACCATACCCAAGCCTGGGGCTCTCAAATATTATGCTTTAAGTCAGACCCAGAGTGAATGCCAAGCCAACCCAGAAGATAAGGGGGAAAAAACTCACTGCAAGCAAGGACCTACATTTTCTCCTCATGTTCTCTAGGAAAACATCAGGCTGAGTTGTAAAGATTTAAGAACTGCACTTGTTTGCTGCAGGAGAGCACTTGGCAAAGAAATAAATGGGAAGCTTAGTTTGCTTTGGGGAGAGTTGCACTGTATTTGATTTATTCTGAATTTACTACTTTCACAAAGACAGTTGCTAAGGGGCACCAGTGCAGGAAAGGACAGATGAACCAATGACACTTTTTATCATTTTTTTTTAAATAATATAACTTAACTGATCCTATTTTAAAGCCACTGCATTGCACCAGCAGTTTTGCCTCAGTTTGTATATACCACAATAGGCAAGTTTCAGCATAAGCAGCACCTGTCTCTCTAATTGCTCTTCTATGTATTTAAATGCCACCATCACACACTTTCCATGACACCTGGGCAATAGTTGAAATCAATCTGTTTCTGTCATTAGCAATCTATTTTCCTGGGACTAACTACTTGCAACCCCTTTGGCCCTGTAATCATTTTAAACTCTACAAAGCAAGGTTTTCTAGAAGTATTCTATCCATATACTGCTGTAGGGCTTTAATTGCATGAAAACAGGTGTTATGCTTGGATATGTCTTTCTCCCCACCCCAAATAATTTAACTGCAGTTGTTAAAATCTGCATTAAAAGCTGAGCTTTCCATATTGCATGGTGCAGTTTTAAAACAATGAGCCTGAACCTGGAAGCTGAACAGAGTGTGAGCTACAATTTTTCAGAACTACAAACCAATCAATTATCATAACAGGAACTAAAGGAGAAATCTGATTATATGAAATTGCCAGCCAGATGCCAAGAATGCTGTAGGAATTGTTTACAAATATTCACTACTGTTGCACCTCTACTTTTAAAGTCATTCCCATTTTCAATATTTCTAATTTTCTGGAAGCTCTGAGGTGTCTTCTTGGCATGAAAATCAAAAGCAGACATGTCAAGGGCCAAAAAAGACTCCAAAGGTAGTTCCTGTGTGATTCCTCCAGAGACCAAGAGGCATGTACCTATGTGCTGATGTTGGCACATGAGCTGGGGCTTCTAAAAGGTTGTGAATGTAGTTGACTGACATCTTCCAGGCAAATGATTTATTGACTGAAAAAATGGAAGGCATGGTGAGTCAAAACATCTTACACATTTTTGACAAATACAGTTGAAATTTTGCTGTAAAAAGTTGGGAAATATTGAAGTGTTCTAGGATGACATCTTCTCAATGAAAAATTTCAACATAGGGCTGCATGAGACTGACCACTGCTTCTTCTCTTCCTTTGCCTTTTTGTGTCTTTTAATACCTCTCCTGATTAATGGAAATGGAAAAGGTTTTTCAAGTTAGTAAAATATTATTTTCCACCCAACATTTTTACTCTTTCTCATATTTTGTCTTTCCACCACCATTTTGAAAAATCAATAATGTATTTGCTATAGCCATTGCTTACCTAAGCAGAAACATTAAGAAATCAGCCTGAATTGAACAAGCAGTACCAAAGAACATTTTGAAAAGTCTTAAAAGGTAGCTTATGGCTATAGCAAGATTTTTACTTCTTTCACAGCAGTGCAGAACAGCTATTAAGGACAAACTGTAGAGAGAATATAGAAATCATACTTTTATTCCTAGAAAAATGTTGTCACACACTTCCCTGATAGAAGCAGTATTTCCAAGAGGAGAGGGCTCAGGGGAGACCTTGCTGCTGTCTGCTTGGAGGGTATGGAGAAGATGGGAGCAAGGCTCTTCTTGGAGGTGTGAAGTGATGGGATGAGCAGCAAGAGACAGGAGCTGGAACACGGGAGATTCTGATTCAATACTAGAAGAATTTCTTTCTACCATAATGGTGTTCAAAGACTGGGATAGGCTGCCCAGAGAGTTTAAGAGATTTCATCCTCAAAGGTGTTCAAGACAGGAGAGCATGCAGCCCTGAGCAACATGACTTCATTAGTCCCCTGAGAGAGATTGTACTGATGACCTCCAGAGATCCCTTCTGACCCAAACTGCTCTATGCTTCTATGATTAGATGATTCTTAGACTGAATGATGATGAACATGGACAGCAACCTTTCACATCTCATATTCTTAAAGACTTCCACACTTAGGGAAAGTTTGAGAGGAAAGAGCAGATCCCTTACAGTGTGTGCTGGAAGGACACAGCCTGGGCTTTACCGTGGTCCATTGAGGTTCACACCCTGCTCACCAGGGCTTCCTTCTCCATGATATCAGGCACTTTTATTTATGGTTTGATGTCAGATCTGACCTTCTGCATCTTCTTTGGGAGAGAAAGTATAAATTAAAAGAAAACTCATAGTGAATCCTTTTTTCAGAGGAACTTGAGGACTTCAGCAGCTCTTGAGCCTTCTGTGTATTTCACCTTTCTCATTCCTTGAATGGGAAATACAGGATATATTGTGAAATTCATTAGGAGGTGCACACTCTATCTTGCTCTAATTCCTTTTCATCATGTTAAGAGATTCACTGTATGTAAAAAGCATTAAGAGGATAAAGTTACTTGGATTATTTTTTACAAGCAGAAACATACATCAATCTCCTTTAATTGGGGTCTCTTATAGAAAAGGATCAGGATCCTGATTCAAAATGAATTTCCCTGGAAGAGCAACCGGTGTTTGAACACCACATTTTTGTCACCTGAAGTACTAGATCATTGATACTCTTAAGCAAACTGCTTGATGGCATTACAGCTTTCAGATCCTGTTGCGCTCCAAACAATTCTGACTCTAGCTATTGGCATAGAGCAGATACTATATTGTCTTACACCAACAGTCAGGTAATAATGAATGCATTATAACAGCAGGCATCTCTTTCAGGTTCAAATCCAAGTTCTTGAATGATAAATGTGCTAAAGATTTCCTGCCACTCTTTGTGTTCCTTTGGTGATTGAGACAACAGTCTCAATAATACTCTCCTTGTACTCATAGCCTTTCTCATTGCTTTTCTCAAAAATTCTGAAAATGAAAAGGCCTGCCAACCAGACATCCACTAATTACTTGTTGCCTAGACAGGATCCTTGAATTCACATGTCTTCTGGAAGTATATGTAAGTGAATTGTTCTTTAAAGAGGAGAAATCTCTAAATCTCTTTTCCCTTAAACACCACTACCCTCTCACTTTTGATGTAACTGTTTCAAAATACTCTCTGCATATTGTGCTTTGTATTAGTTTGGCATGGGCTGGATTATGAAACAGCAGTCTGGTTCTTATGCATTGGAGTGTCTACGTAGATATAATGCATCATATTACTTATGGTGAGATCCATCCTAGATTTGTTCACTTCTATATTCTTCCATAATCATTGGTCTTTGATTATGTTACCCATGTTACTGTGTCAAATATTTTCATCACTAATTCAGATCCAAAATCTGGGGACTAAACCAAGATTGCATCTGATATTGCCACAGTAGGGAAACATGCTAAACCTATCCCAGATTTGCCAGGTTTAGATCATCAGTGATATAATCAGGTAAATAAAACCCCCAAATCTGCTTCATTTCTCAAGGGAAGGTGATTAGGTTTCAAGGTCCATAAATGATTGAAAAGGGAGTGCCTATTGCTTGTTTCATTGTTTTTTCCCCAAGTGATGCTATCTCTGGATAAACAAATCAATACTTTGGTATAGGGATGTGTGTTACTGTTTGTGCTGGACCAGAAATGTCAATAAGCGAAGGATATCACCTTGCGTCCTCACTTTCCCAGAGCATTATAATCACTTCTGCAGGAGACAAGAAAGGCTAAATGGCTCAACAATTACAAATGAAAGTACAATCACATCCATAACTTTTCTGTACTGATTACATGAGAAAGAACAGCACAGACCAGTTTCCTATTTCACAGGGATAGAGCTCTAGAGTAACATACAGTCCATAAAGAGAAGGTGGCATTAAAATACACAAAGTAAAAAAAATCTGCTACTACATTTAGTTAAAAAAAAACCCACCACATTAGATTGTCTGGGAAAATGTTTCCTACACTTGTGAGGCAGCCAGCCTCAAGGAAGCAGAGGGAAACCGAGTGGTCCTATCAAAGCACAGCCTCATTTGGCTGGATGATGCAGTGGTGGTGGGCTGGGCTGCTCCAGTCTGTGCCTGAAATGGCTGCTCTGGCTGCATGGCCAGGGAAGTGAGCACCCACTGTGTCCCCACTGCCCCACAGCTCCCTCACCAAAGAGCCACCCAGGAGCCAAACCTGACAGGGAAATTTACTGTACAAAGCACCTGATGTTCTGATGTCCCTTCTAGCTCCTACTTTCTCCTGACCAGCCTCTGGTGCCAAGGCTTGTGCTCCCGTTGGTGCAATCAGGAGGGCTGATGCTCACAGGCACAGACATTGCCCCAACAGCTCGATGGCAGGGCTATAGTGTCACCAGCAGTGGAACAGGACATGGGTCATGTTCACCATCAGTTTGGTCCCATCACTGACCTGCCCTGCTGTCTTCACTTGGGGGAGGTGGGATGAGGGCAAGGACAGTGGGGACATCACTCTGAGGCCAGGCCACAACCCTCAGCACCCAACCTCCTTTGCCTGGGAGCATCCAGCCCTCACCAGCAAGTCCAGCTGCGGTAGCAGCAAAGCAACTTTAATGAGCATTTATCCCACATGCAGGGATATAAATAACCTTATAAATACAGAAAATACATAGTCAGTGTGAGAATGCCCTAAGGGAGGACAAGGAAGAAGTGCAAGCTTCCAGCTACCTCGAGCTTTTGCTGGTAATGTGCCTTCCCAATTAAAAGTCATGGAGAAATATCAGCTCCCCAAATCTTTTGGTAAGCTCTACAGTGGTCAGGAAAAGGCACTTTGAAATGTTCTTGCTGAGGAAGTATGGGTTTTATTCTTTTATTGTTCATTTTCAAGTTAAACACATGCACAGTGATTTTTGTAATCTTGAAGATGTATTTTAATTGATTTCCCAAGTATTTTAAGGTCTATTAATTCCACGGATCTTGCAAACGCTGCATTTTCTGTATTCCAGCTGCTGTTTTAATCATGTTCATTAACAGAATTACTTTTACCTGCCAGTGAATATTTTACATTACATTAATAAATCTTCTGTTTGCTATCAGAACTGAGCAGACAAATAAAATAAAATACCCAAGCGTGTGAGATTCCACATGGGTCTAACACTGTTCTATTATGTCATTCTCCCAAGGGATTTAAACAGATTTGAATATAAAGGTGACAAAATTAAAAATATGTGCATAATATTTTAAATTGTGTACTTTTACATTATTAACAGTATATTCTTTTTCAACATAGGAAATCAACCAGGTTTTCTCATATGTTTTGATGCGGTGAAAGTCTGATGAAAAGTCTGCTTTCTGTCAGAGGAATAATTGGCAGTTGCCGTATCCACTACCTCACATACTGTATGATCAATTAATTTTCATACATTTTACCAGCAGCATAAAAAAATACAGGTATTAAGAAATACATCCTCCAAATTTTAGACTGCATACCCCTTAAAAGAGAGCAGAAAGACCTGATACAAAAGTCTTTCTGCCAGTATTGTTTCCACATCATTCTCAGTTAATTTTTCTAAAAGCTCTGAAATTCTGCCAGCATCACACATGCACGGAAGATAAAATGAAACAGCAATTAATCCAATCATCTTTGATTTAACATTAATGTAACTCAGTGCATTAGGCCTTGTTTTACATGCAACTGTGTTGTTCTGACTACACTTTAGAGAGCCCCCAAATTAGCCAATTCACAAATCGTAATTGAACCAAGAAGGCTGAGGGTATTCCACTTAGATGTTCCCTTCTGGAACATCTCTCTTCCCTGAGGAGGGAAGTCAGATTAACAAGACTGGCAACTCTTTGCCAAGACAGCGAGAACTGAACACGTGAGATGCTGCATAACCTACGTTGAGCTGTGCACTCGTTTCTGCAAAACTGCAACAGGAAATTGGGATGATCAGTATTTCCAGGGAAGAAACTCCAAATCCAGCAAGTCCCTTATCCTGTGAACCTTGTGTGGTCCCACCGATGAAAGTAGGACCCATGCATGCAAAAAGAGTGAGGCACGTGGTCACGTAATTGTGGGGTGAAGGAGCCAACGGGTGAGCAACCCTCTTTTCTGTGCTGTGAATACTGGCACGAGGCAAAATGATTCATCTTATTCTAATAGTAAGCATGGAGATTAAGAATTATTAAGACTACTTGTACCATGGTACAATTACAACAGAGCTTTAGACTGCAGAAATGACTTAGCTGTCTGTTTTGCATTTTCTTCTTTACATAGAGAAGGTTTGCTTACAGAGATGTAATATTTCCTGAAGATACATCCTTTCATTGTACCCCTTCTCTGAATGTGTTTTTGATTTTATGGGAAGGGTTGGACTTAAAGATTGTCTCAATCACATGGACACCAAGCAAAGTTCAATTGCAGTACAGCTTTCGTTAAGGATTCATTAACAGACACTTCATATAAAGTGCTACCACATTAACTTTCATACTTTTTTTTTTCTCTCCCTACCCCCACTTCTTTTTTTTTTTTTTTTGCAGCTGAGAATAATTAACTGTTCTTTTGTGAGTGTCATTTGTTCTCAAGGAATTAAATGCCACCTTATTTCTCAGAACAAGAATTCAACTGTCATAATTATAGCTTCATTTCAGGAGGAAAAAAATCATAATTTATTACAGATTGTTCAGCATGTGAAATAGGTTTAAATGTCTTTGAAAGTAAATTGTGGCATGTCACGAAGGGCTTTTGCCATCACTGTAATTGATTTATAATTTTGCATTTAAAATTAACAACATTCATCCATTGTTCTCCTATTATATAAGGCTCTGGCAGGGAGTTGAGAGTTTTGTGTTCAGTTCTGGTCACCACATTACTGTAATGATAACAATAAAGTTTTAATAGCTTAGGAGATAAAAATGATATGTAGAAGTGAAGCCAATGCCACTATTAGAAATAAACTTCAGACTGAAAATAATTTTAGAAAAATATACTATGTCCAAGAAAAAATTAGTAAATGGGGGATTTATCTGATTTATGTTAACTTTAAAACACCAGAAAGCTAGACTTAATTCTAAAGTTTACATTAAAGTGACCTACCAAAAATACAGAAAATATATCAAAATTAATTTTTAAATAATTGGGCAAAACTACTTCAATAGAGTTGCTACAGGTCAAACCATTGATCTTTTGATTAGCCCAGAAAGCTTCAACTGATAGCTGCAGAACTATGACCTATTCTTGCTTTCCAAAATTGCCCAACAGTTGCAGAACAGCGGAAAGAACAATTTCATTTTGTTCTGGGCAATGTTAGTGTTGTGGTACAGTCAAGCATCATAACTGCCCATCCATTTATTGAAGTGGCTGTATTTCTGGAATTATGATGTTGAACAATGTAGTAATGTCATTGAACAAAGACAAAACTGAGATGATAACATTGAGCAGTGATGATTATACCCAGAGAAAAGAAAAAAAAAGTGGTTACTGGGAATGCATAGGAAATACAGAAAAAAATCACATGAGTCCAGATCCCAGATGAAAGATTGCACTTATTGGTTTTCAAATACTGTCTGTGATTCTGACCACAGCAGTTTCTTCAGGTTTATTTGATTTCATTGATCTCATCAGGTATCACACATAATGACATTAGTGTAAATGAAAACAGAATTAGTCCCATTAACTAATTATTCTACACACAGTTATGGGACAGAGAGAGAAATTAATGAAGAAAGATGAGAAGACTGATTTGTCAGTTCTGCCAGATAAACAACAGGAAACAGAGTCCCAGTTGTTCATAGAGATTCCTGTCATGGTCTCCATCATTTGGACTGCACAGCCCCCAAAGAAGGTTGCATACAGTGAATACAAATGTGAGAAGAAAACTCTGATTAATTTACTTTTTTTTTTTTAAGGCAGAGAGTACCAACCCTTTCCAGAGTACATGGAGATCATCACACCAGAAACTTCTATGATACTTCATGTAAGAAAAACCTGCCCCCTCGAAAGCTATTGCTCTCATTTAAGGCTAGCAAAGGTGAGTTACAATCTGACTCTGTCCCATAAAAGCAGCTTTTAGTAATCTCTGCCTTTTGTTTACTCTTTTCCTGATGCCTAATATGTGGAATCACATGTCATGAAGCTTTACATTTTCCAAAGAAGCAATCAACAATGAAATTACATCTTTATCATTGATATCTTCATCAATTAAATAACATTAAAAAATGCTTCATGCTGGGTTTTGGTTGTGTTCGATTTGTTTGGGGTTTTTTTCAGATAAACAAAGCAAAATATTGACATGAAGTCAGGGTGGGGAAACTAAGAAAAAGCCATTAAATATAGTCCAATCCTACTGGAGTCCCTGCAAAGAAAATGGGTTCTGGAGGAGTCTGTGGCAGGCAGGGGTGCAGAGAGTGCACCAGTTGAACAGCAAAGGTTGCCATCTTCTAGTGAAGCAGAGGCAGCTGAAGGGCATCACTCTTTCCTCCTCCTCCTTGTTTTTGGAAAATTTTCTCCCCAAGTATTTTGCATATATAGCTTATAATGGTCACTGCCCCTTCTGCAGTCCAGTAAACAAGAAATGTTCCCCAGAACACCTTCTTTTCCACACACACCTGCAAGGACAAGTCCCAGTCTAACAGATGCCATGAAGGCCATGAGGTGATATCAAAGACCAGGGACAGAGCAGGGAGAGGCAGTTGTGCTGACCACACCAAACACTTCCAAACTCTACAATGAAAAGAACAGTACCATGCTGTCCTCGTGCTGCAGAGAAGCCTGCTGGAATCTAATACTGCTGGGAAGCTCAAGGCCAGTTTCCTCTAGTAACTATATTGTCATGTAATGTTGTCAAGGTCAGTGTCAGCTTGGATTACCTGCCAGGCAAGTGCCAGTCATGCATGTTCTGCATGCCTTGGGCTAGTCTAACTCGTGCTTAAACTTTTCAAAGATGTTAATACCTACATCCTCACTGGCTGACATGGGGCAGCCGTAATGCAGATTTCATTGCAGAGTAGCTGATTTTGGTAGCTGGAGCATCAAATCTGTTTTATCATAAAATCTTTTTTCTCCTTTTATAAAGCACATATAGCTTGTCTTCACACTCTAATCCAGTCATTCAACAGTGAGCTCCCTCACACTGAAAGCATGCAGTGAAAACTATCTTAAAGCTGAATCACCAATACCCCTAAGAACGGTGGCTCTCACTCCCTATTCTCCTCCAGCAACTGCTTCTGGAGGTTGTTGGATTGTTTCTTCTCAGTGTATGGAAGCTAAAGCATACATGGAGAGAAAGGAATTCCTAATTTACCGTACTCCTTCTGAGTTTCTCTTGTGCTGCAGGACTGCTGTAATGATCTGCTGCAACGAACTGCTGCCTCTAGCAATCATCTTCTCTGCCTGCCCACCACTGGCTTTCCCCAGCAATGCCCTGGGGCTCTGTAGCACACAGCTAACAAAGCCAAGTTCCCAAACTTGCCCTGTTTACCAGAGCTTTACAGTCCTACTTCCTTAACCCTTTTCATCCTGTGGACATCACCACACACAATCCATCCCACTCCCAAACTTGAGAAAAAACACCAGCAAAAGCTGGAAATTTTGCAAGAAGTATGGTCTATACATGCTTCTTTTTTTTTTTTTTCCCAGAACCTTGCTCAAATTCTTGTTCAAGGTCAACATGTATTTGCCATTAACATTTTTGTGGTTTAGATGGTTCGCCTGAAACACGATGATGTCTCAAATTCACCAGAGCTTGGGGGAAAACTGGCAAGAGAAATAAGGACAGGGATGCTGCAGCTTCAGTTTAGGGTGGGAACCACTGCCAGGAACCAGGCTAGAGATGAGGAAATGGTCTGGAGCATGTGCTGAGGGGTAGTCTGCAAGTTGAGTCTGTTAGGCACTTGTCACCAGTGTCTGATGTGTAATATAAACAATTGGGCTGATTTTTGAGAACACGCAGAAACAGTCACACTCAGCATCTATACCCACTGAATATCAAGAGGCCTGATATGTCTGCTCTGACTTGGGCCAAAATTGCCACTGCATCTGCAATAGCACTACTTTCAAATAACCAGGTCAGATTTGAATCAGTGACCCAAGTGAAAGACTCTTTTTACTCTGCTTATCAGATTAATTTTGGCCCCTGTGATCACTTCTAAACTTCACTAATTTTATTAGAAAGTTTTGCAAAGATCAGATTTATGTCATTCCACATTCTAAAATCAACTGCTGTGCAATATACCATACGTAATAGCAGTGTCCACATTTTATACCCATTTTATGAGCCATATTCGTTGTTCTTTATTTTACAGGAAAAAAATGGCAACTTGTCAAGAAGTGAGGGATTTATTACTACTGCTCCCTTTGTCTAGAGAGAAAATGCAGTTCTGATGGTGCTTTGGTTTAGCAGTGATCTTCCTTGTAGATCACCATAAAGAAAATCTTTTTATTTTGTTCCATCTCAGGCAAAGGTTATAACCTCTTCCAGGTTATGCTTATCTTAATACTAACAAATTACTTCTTTTTTTTTTTCCGTCTTTAGTAATATGGAATTACCATCATTTGAAAGAACTGTTTAGGTTCCTTGACCAGAAGAGGCGTTTAACTATGTCATGTGTGATGTATGGTGCATTTAATTGCTCTGTGCAGCTATTCAAAAAGCATTCAGAAGTAATCATTTAGCATTAATATCCTGGGGCAATTCAAGGTCACAGTACATTAAAAACTAATTCAGAGTAGTTCTAGAATACATTTTTCATATGCAGAGATACATAATTCTTTTATGATAAAAGTGACAATAGCATTGCAGCGTGATGAGGGAATGTGGGTATTCTAAATATCTTTTACTGGTCTTATTGTAAAAGCAGAAAGACACCTTTTCATCATTACTAAACAATTACTAATTTCCAATAAACTCGACACATTCAGATAAATGGCAATGAACAAATATGCTTGCAAGAGCAACTTGATTTAGAATTATTTTTAATTAAGAGTACCTGGTTTCTCTTTTGCTGTTCTTCCTAGAAGTTAAGCTTCTGGACAGATTTTTACAGACAGACCAGCCTGAAACAATTCTAACAAGTGCACACTTAATTATGTGTTTGGTACTCCCACACAAGGATTCAAAATAAAACTACTATTTTTTTCCTTAAAATAATTTCCTTAAAATCCTTTCCCTATCCTTAGATATGGGAAAGGAGAAAGAAAACATGAGGACTACATTGCCCTCAGGAGTTGCAGGGTGAATCCTCCCAGGGTTTGGAGGACAGAGCAGTCACCCTCCTCTCTCAGGGTGAGGAAATTCCCTTGAGTTAAAAGTGCACAACACAGAAAACACAAATATCAAAGACACAGTCTGCATGCATCAGAACAGGATTAAGTGTAAAATTATTTATAGCCAACCTTGTCACACTTACATTTTTACCCATACACTGTACAAGAGAGATTACTGGCAACCTTCAAGTCAGATCTCCTTATGGAAGGAGAAAACAAAGAATTAAAACAATCATTGCTTCTTCACAATGCTGCCCAACAGCCATTTTCTGCGCCCTTAGAATGCCCAGAGCACCCAGACAAGAAGCCATTCAGATTGTGCAGCTTTTGGGAAAATCAGGTATAATCTATTGATGCAACAAGACCTCAGCTTGGGAGGAAGAGACTGAGCTGAGCTCAAGCCCAGAACAATCCCCTTCTGCAGGGGTTGTATGAGCCTTCCCTCATACTGGGAGGCTACAACTGGTGCTGGAAGCTGGAATTGGAAACTAACCAGATCAAAGCTATGTCACTTGGGTCTGTACCAGCTGCACTTGCAGTTCACACTTCTGCCCTCCTACACAGATATAAAACTTGAACTGAGGACCATCACTTTTTAGCTCTGAGGATGACAGCAGATGAAACACAATATATAAGCATCAAGAATTGGGTATTGGACACCTGCTGGTGCATAGTGAATTAAAGCACAGTCAAACACAGAAGCTGCCAGACACCAGTTTTTCTGTTTCTATTAAAAAAGAAAAAGTAAAAGGTTGGTTGCAAAGGGAACCATGAACAGAAACACTGGTGTAGGCAAGAGGTCGAGTGATGTGCTACAACACTCACATGCTGTTTTCTCACTCCTTTCTTCCATTTTTACATAATCAATGAAGTTTCTAATAAAATAGGCACTTAAATTATTAGTATTAGAATGCAAAATCCACTGATGAACAGGCAGGCTCATCATCAGGATTGTTGAAATCAGCTGCATCACAGTGCACCTATTTCATATTTTAAGGCTTTTGCTTACCTTTATTGTATTTGAATAAAAGCCCAATTTTTAAAGGACCAAAATGCCACCCTCAAAAGAGACACAAGTAGCAAGCCTGAAGCAGAGCATCTACTGAAGTGCTGGGCTAAGGTTCCTAAATGGTGGATATGGTAGGAAGTACTAGCTTTTTATATATTATCTCACATAGTAACCTGATAATCATCCCTCCATTAGATACATTAGATCAAAGTGAATATTTTAATGTAGAGATCAGCCGAAATTGCTGAACATAGGAATTCCTGATGCAACTAAAGCAGCAATTCCTCTTTAGAAGAAAAAGAAGACAAGAAGAAAGAAAATTTGGAAAGGTGATATTTGGAAACTCTTGCCAGTATGCAGAAACAGTTTGAGCTCAGCTAAAGTACCTCAGATGTGATAACAAATGCATTAATATACCCAAACAAATACTTGTCTTTGCAGAAACAAGGGATTCAGTAACAATAACTCTACAGTCAAAATGCTCTTATTCCAGTCTCAAGCCACCACTTAAACCACAAAGATCTCTTTCTTGTGCAAATCTCTGTTCTACTTTGGTCTTTCTCCTCAAGCATCTTACAATGCCCTTCTTTTCTGTAGTGCACAGCAGCTCCACAAGTGCTTCACAAGCAAAGTTCATCAGTAGCAAAAGGAATTGTGAAAACAGTGAGTTGCAAGAGCATGTGGAAGAATAAGCTAAAATCATCCTGAAAATATTTGTAAGCAGTACCTCTCAGAACTTTATTTTTTAAATATCAGCATCCATCATGCTAGGCATTAGTGTGGCAAAATGTACTGTAGTAGTATTGCATTTTTCTTTGGGAACTTACTATTTCTCTGTAGGGAAGCATTAGTTGTTGTGTATCAGTATCCAAAATACTTTTAATAAAAGTTTATATAAGTCTAAGGAAATGAAAATACCATTTTTTTCAATTCTGTGACCTTTTGAATTTGGGGCAATAAATCAGTTTTCTGAGGAACCGAAGACATCTAAAATTGGGTCTCAGTTTAAAACATAAGTTTCAGTAACTAAATCCAACTTTCTTTAGATTTTGATCCTATATTAATAAGAAGATTTTAAAAATTAAAATGTTGATAAACAACATATTTCAACAATAACCTTTTCACTTTAAAATATCTGTGTATTGGTAACGTTATTGTGACCAATGGTATATTTCTATTTTATTGCTTTCAACTGTTGTATACTGTCTGATGCAACTGCACAGTAGTGGTGAAAAAAGGGAACTATTAACATCCACTTAATGATTAACATTCTTTTTGAGCATCTTCAAGTGTGCTTGAGCTGTTTGCCACCAAAAGCTCTTTGTCCTTGAGAGCTGATACCGGAATGTAAAATACAGTTGGAAAGCCTAAGAAACAACTGGGCATGAAGGGCAATCAGGATAATAGCTAAAATCACAATGACACATAGATAGATGTTTATGTTTTGACTTAGCTTCACTGTCTAGATGACCAGTCTTAATTAGCTCAGCAGTCCGGATAAACACCTGCATAAGTATTGGCAGGTTTTTTCTATCAGTGAAATATTGAAACAGGTTTCAAATTAAGTATATTCACAAATACTCTGCTGTGTTGAGAAGTTCTTAGGCATGTGTAATGCAGACCTATCCAGAAACGTGCTACTGTCACTGTGCCACACTGTGTACACACTGTGTACAAAGAGACCTTGTGCCCACAAAAAGAGCATTCACACATGATTTCCTCTAGTTAACAGATGAACAAACATGTCTAAAGGACCAGTTCTTTTGACTTTATTGATTTTCAGGACCAAGCCAGAGGAAAGCCAAAAAGCCACTGCTGTGGCATCAAGAGAAAACTGAACATGGCACACAAGTCAGTAGAGAGTCACAAAATCTGGCCAGGCAAGGTAACAAGTAAGCTTTCAGACAGACCTCAGTCCAGCTAGAGCTCACAGTGACTTAACTGAGAACCTGACAAATCTCTGCATTCCCATTTCCCACCAATGCATCTGGTATTATCATTGTGAATTCATTCTCCTGGTCTTTTTCTGTAGTTGGCCAATGTGATAGAGTACAATGAAAAATCCTCTTTTTCTGTTTCCCTGTCTCACTACAAAGTAGACTTATGCTTTAAAATCACATTTAAAAATCAAAATCTGCAGAAAACAAATGGCAATTTCACATGTCTCCCACTGTAGTCATCCTATGGGCAAAATAATCAATTTTTGAAATACCTTATAACCTTGTGACATGAAGGACCCATTCAGAAAATCAATAAAATAAAAGATCTTTAAAGAAAGGAAGAAGTCGACATCTAACAACTAGCCATATTCATTCTGTCATGGGAATACTTTTAATATGTTTTCAAGTTTTCCACCCAACATTTGATATTCCATTCAAGGAGTCTGATTCCAGAAAGAGGCACACAGACAGTGTGATGACTTTTGCAACACAAAGGCAATGAATTCAAACCCTCTTATCTGTAGCTGGTGCTGCCATAGAAGACAAAATAGATAGGCAATATGGCAATTCTCTTTGTATACTCTCTGCTTTACAGGAACCACATGTTCCCATCTTCAAGGATTTGTAATTCCCAACCAGACCTTTCCCAGTATAGGTGACCTGAGACAGTCAGGACAGGACAGAGTCAAGACAGAGCAGGCACACAGCTGAGTGCCACTGACACATTGGCATCACAGGGATGGCACATCCCCTCTCACCTTCCCCAGGTGCTTCCTGGGGGCTACACCCCACCTTTGCTGTGGCAATTCACCGCAGCTGCCATGCACGTCTGCAGGCTGAGCAGGACAAAGCAGAAGAGAAGGGGAAGAAGGACAGATCACTGCAGAAGGATCATGCAGTGTCCTGGGTATATGTACGGGTAATTTTCACCTGCCTAATCTAACTACTTTGGTCCTTGGGAACAAATCACCTCAATGGGATTCTGGTTTAAACCCACATTGCTGGGGGTGACAGACCACACACTGATTTTGTGTACCTTCAAATCCCCCCAGTTATATCTTGTGAGGAAAAGATAAAATCTTCTGTGTTAAAAAGCACACACAGGAATTATATCACAAAGGAGACATCAGAACAGCAAACTTAATGACTTAATATTGTACAATATAAAATCATTCCAGTTGAATAACTTTTAATTTATTATAATGCATAGATGCCAATTATGCCTGATTTATTAAGAGAAGTTCAGCAAAGCCAAGGCCCTGTGTTTGAGTGGTTGCCATGGTACCCAGCTTTTACAAGGACATCTTAAGGATCATTAAAGTGTCAAGGTGGTAAGTTTGACACTCAGTGGATTTAATGATGGATGATAATAATGTTACCTCTTCACATCCTGAAACACATAGGATTCAGGAGGTACAAACTCTAAAAAATTTTTAGAAGAGACTATCTGGAGCTGACACGAAATTGGTTAACTCAGACTACACTCTGGTACCTTTAATGTAAATTCCTTAACCTCAGCTTTTTTAGTGATTTCAGGTTGTCACCATTCCTCAAAGCATCTCAACCTGCTTTTATCAGATCTCACAGGCTTACCCCTGACCAGGGACTCCTGAGCAGCACAGGAAATCGTTTTGAGGCTGAACTCTGCCAATCCAGCTCCTAGCAACTCTTACAGAATATTTGATGGTAAAAAGCAAGTTGGGGAAAAAAAAAAGGAGAAACTCTGTTGTGTACTGTGAAAGAGACCTGATGGCAATATGTTCTGCATCTAAGCATCTAAGCTCTACTCCAGCTGTCAGGCACAACCAATTCATCTCACATTGGACATATAACAACCTTAGGCTGGTAATGACTTTCAGTGACTTGCATAAACCTGATACAAGCCAATAACTTGAATACAAAAGGATCTGGAGGCCTGAGCACAACCCAGAGACTTAAAGAGGCACACACAGGAACCATCATAACGTTATTTTATGCTTTTTTCTGCCCTGGTGCAAGAGGACATCCTTCAACAAAGTAGCTGCACAGGAAGGAGGGCTCTCACTGCCACACACAGCTCTTTACCACTTTCCTAACAGCAGCAGCTACCACACAGTCTGCTCTTTTTTAACAATACAGTTCATTGTGCTTTTATGTTTTAACCTGCCAGGAATATTATTCACATAACATCTTCTCTGAAAAAAAAGTAGTTAAGTCACTGTCACTTACCTTCCAAGCTGTGAAGTGGTGGGGCTATGTATCTCCCTTCAGTGTGATGACAGTGTCATCAGGCTGATAATTCCTAGGATACCACTGCCAATTTCAACCCTTAGCTCTGCTCACAGCTAAAATCAACATCATTTTCATGTAGCAATTTACCAGTTTATCCTCACTATGGATCAGAGTCAGACTTCACAATCTCTTTTCAAGAGTGAATCTATTACACTGACATTGTTTTCAACCTGCCCATTGGACTGGTGTAAATAAAAGACAAGAGATTACAGATCTTAACCCCAAAATCACCACTAGCAGCCAGCATTTGTGCCTACTAAGCTGTGCTTCATTGCCAAGCATTGCTATGCCAGGTATTCCATGTCTAGTGTAAACACATTTGACAGGCATAAACACAGTTTAGCTCTAGTATCTTCTAGTAAAGCTATTCTACTGACATGAGAATAATAGTCTAGGACAAGTACATAATGTTTTCCAGTCATTCTAAACAATCCTGTGCATACTTTGCTCCAGGAGAACAATTTTTCCTGTGCCAACCTAGACTCTCTTGCTTGACTTGGCCTGTGTTTTTGGCATAAGTTCCAAGCCTTGACAACTTCCTCGGTGTCACTAATCATTTGGGACAAGTACTGGCTCTACCTTGGATCTTCCAATCCCTGAACAACTTTTGTGTATTCATGCAAACATATTTTTCAGCACCATTTTAGAGAGTGACATCCTGGCACTTCTAGACCTACGGGCTCCTCATTTTGTGGAACAAGAGTCTGGAGCACGGATCTTGACCTGCCTGTACTAACAGTCTTTGCTTCCTAGAAAAATCACTCAGTCTCTGTCAAGCCTTCACATGGATCTGAACAAACTTAGGATACTCTCTTCTGGACCTATTTCTACTGCAGAGATTTTCGTGGTTTAGGTTAGCTCAAACAGGATGCACAGCAATTTCTCACGAATTTTTACTGATTAGGTTATTGAGCTTTGCAGATCTTCATATACGATGACTCTTTTTTTTGCATCATTTAGTATTACACAAGCACGCTGGGAAGCACTGTCTTCCCTTCCCAGTGCTTCGTCCTAGACTGAGCTGTTTCTGCTTTTTTGCAAGTTCAAAAGTTAGATATTACAGTTTTCTAAATGCCTTGACTTGAAATGCAGTCGTGGTCCTTTTTCTTATCAGATGGCTTTTAGAGACTGGAAAACTTGTTCTTATGATTTGATGTTATAGAAAATTTTATGACCTATTGCATCACAATCCTTGTGATTAAAATATTTCCTTCTCGTAATTCATTTTCATACAATTTGCAGTATTCTTCATATTTATTAACCACAGCTTGAGGGTTAGTCTATCCTACCAATAGGATAGGTTACCTGAAAATAAGTGAAGTGAGCCACTATAATCAACCAACACCAAAACCAAAAGATGCCTTCTGAATTGTTCATTCTTTCTTTATGCCAGCTGATCAGTACCACAGAGTAAAGACCTTTCTTCACCTCCTTCCATGTTTCCAAAGAAAAGGAAATTTACAATGGGTTCAGTTTTTTTGATATTTCTGTGTCCTGGTGCCACTTGGTTTTAAAAGCTCCATATTTACTTTGAAAGCACCATTTCCAATACTGCTTAATTTATAGAACACTGACCTTCCAAAAGCACAATTTTCAGTTTTCTGTTATTGCTCACAGTGCATGATTTTTATTAAACAAAATGTTCCACTATGCCTATTGAGAATCAAGAATTTTCACACAGTTCAAATGTGTGTTCTCTGTCAAAATACATACCTTTCAACTTGGACATTGATTTGATTTGAAATCTAATTGGATTCTTTGAAACAATGACAGCCATTTTAACACTTTTGATTTTGTTGTGGTTTTTTCCTGTTGAAAATCAGCCTTTTTCTTGTCCAAGAATTTGTGTAACTGCATGTGATGTTTCTGAAAAGATATTTTATTAAAGAAACATGGTGATGGCCTTTCTCTTCCATTCACCTGAATATTTCTGCAGCTTGCCATTGTTCCTTTTCCACATGCTTGATGAACAATCATGCTTTTGACAGATTTTCCCCTGAAAGAGAAGTTTAAAACAGGAGAGCGATTATGTCAGAAGCAATCCCTCTGCTGTGCCCAGTCACAGCACAGAAACAATATCACATGATTTGTGACTCACAGCAGCCCAACAGTGCGATTCAGAATCATCATCAGTCACCAGCTGCAACATAAATCATCTCAATGGACGCTTTTTCAAAAACACGGACATTAAATAAATCAGAGGAAATCACAACTGCTTGGTTAATGTTCACCAAACAGGGAGGGAGTCCAAATTTGTTGACTAAATTATTTGTTAAGAATTATTCACTCACTTCTACTTATCACCATCTTTGCCAAAAGCCCCCAGGCTCTCTGACGTGTTAGATCAGTACTAAATGCATGCTTCGTAGTGTAATGACTGGTGTCCAAATTAATCTGTGAATAGGAAAGTTTGTGACCAACCCTCTGTAACTCATATCTGTGAGGAAACAGGTTCCCCATTTGCGACAGAAAATGGAGCTGTTTTCTCTTAAGCAGAGAGCTGCCTATTGTGTAGGTAATTACTAGAAGGCCTGTGTTGACCTGGCAATGAGGCAGTATATCTAAATACCTGAAGTGAAGGAGAAAAGCAGAAATGAAAGCAGAGGCCCCATCTGTTAGACTATAATGATTGTGCTATTTGAAGGCAGAAAGGTTTGTCTGAAGCAGCTGGTTTCTCTCCAAGTGACCTTTTAGCATTTCTGCTTTTGCTGTCTGACAGATGTGTCAACTCAATAATTTCAAAAGCCCCTGAGTAAATAACCAATTGTGAGCAAGGATGACCCAAAGCGATGACAAAATGGGTGCACACACAGCACATTACAGAACATAATACCTACTGAAAGAACAGGGAACATTATCGAAAAGGAAAAACATTTTACTCTTTATTTTTGAGTAAATGGTTTTCCTGCTCACAGATCAGTTGTTTTCGAGGAAAAAAGGAACTGTGAACTGAATGGAAGGGCATTGTGGCATGTTTGCCCTTGGAGCATGTCTGTAAGGTGGCTGCAGGACTCAGGTGTCATCTCAGAGCTCAAAATGGACTTCAGCTCCCTCCCTTGGCCCACAGATGGGAAGAAGGACTGAAGGCCACAGCTAATTGGCTTTGTGACTTATTGGGGAACTGCAGAGAGGTGACTGCAATCAAAAAACAAACAATCAAGTTTAAAGTCCACTGAAGATTTTCAAAAGTGATGCAGATGCTGCATTTAACCCAAAATTGAAGTCTAGCTCAGGGGAAAGCCAGAGCATTTGGAGACCCCTGAACATGCTCTGGTTTGATGATGCACCTGTTGCTTTGCTAAGGACCTTCACCATTAGAAAATCCTTCTCCTGCACTGCTATCACAGACCCCTCCACAAAGAGTAAAATCTGCTACATTTAGTCATACTTAGCCTAGTTGCACTTCAAAGCCTGTAGAGCTTTAAAAGAGCTGCTGGCCCTGACAGCACCAAATCAATCCCTGTTCAGCCAATGAAGAGCAGTACCACAAATAAACAATCAGATGTCAATAGATGCTTTGTGTTGGCTCAGTCCCTTTGCTTCCTTATGATGTGGTGTAAGTGATAACAAAATGAACTTTCTTTCTATTTTCACTTTAGAGGGTAGAAGTAAATAAAAATCCATTTAAGATTGAAAGAAGTGCGATGCTGAAAGTCCAGAGAAGGATCACCCTTCTACAGATCTATCTTAAATTCTCTCCACACCTGTTTCTTCAGGTGTAAGATATGAGGAACAATATTTCCCATAACGATACTGTGAGCTATAATTCATTAGCTTCACTAATGAATTCTGAGCTTTTGTAAAAAAAGAAAGAAGTGCAGAGGATTATTGAGTGTGACTTTTAGTTTGTTTGTTGGGGGTTTTTTTAATATTACATTTGCCATATATAAATCAGATCTCAAAAGCTTGATAGTCAGAAAGTCCAATAGTGCTAACAATGAAATTGTGTCTCTCAGGTGTTCTGAGTCTGTCTGAGCAGGTCCGGTGTGCCCAGGCTGTGAACAATTGCCATGTAAAAATTTAGCTGCGATGTCCATCAAAATTAGAAAAAAGCAGAACTCTTAATTAAAATATGCTTTCAATGTAAGAAGAGATAGCCATCTTTATTTGAGAGAGATCTGAGGATATTTAAGGAATGATAACTGATTTACCAGAGGAATAAAAATGTAACTGGTACTGGTGTCGATCATACACATACTCTGAGAATATCGTTATGCTTATACTAAGAATATATATATGAACTTTTTTTTTAATCTGTAATGACATATTCTAATTTAATAAACCTTAAATCCATTCTGTACAATGACAGTCACAAGCCAGTGCAAGACTGGACTTGGAGTTACATTAATGAAGCTTTTAAAATTTCAAATTTCTTGTGGTTGTTTCCAATTTTGTCACTGACTGGCCAGTGTTATTAGAGTGCAGTTGTTGATGTGCATCTAGCAGGAGCTGGCAGTGTTTTCATTTTGGAGTAGATTTTTAGATTTTCTTGAGTTTAAATTTTTATAAAACCTACAAAACTTGTAGAATTGAAATTCCTCTTCACCAAAAATCAAGAAACAAGCTAGATTTTACTCTCTAGGGCCCAGCAAATTTCCTTAGCCTTCCTGCAGGCGTGTCAATTTCAATGATGGGAGGAAGACTCAAATTCCACATCCATGAACGTGTCAACATTTGCCCTGATTCAGTGACGTACAGTGCACTGTTACTAAATAGGTTGAGAGATGACAGGCATTTGGAAATTGTTTTAATTAGAGAGGAATCATATGAAGTCTTAAACTGGCAGGTTTATAATCAGGATTAAAATTCCACATTTCTACAGTTTTACAACATGTTTATTGAAGACTCATGCCTTTGAAAGAAATCTATCTCATTTTTGGCAGAAAATATTCATTGGATGATGATTCCACAACATGCAATCCAAACATTTAAAAATCCCTAAAAATAAAGACAACCTTTTTTGTATTTAGCTGTCTTGAGAAATAAACCAACTGTATGTGTTTGAACCCCCATGGGTCCAAGCCTGCCACAACTCCACCTAACACAATTTGCTGAATTTAAATTTTGAATGTAAGTTATTGCCATGTCATATGGAATTGTCATAGGTAATGGATTAGTTCCACTGAATTTACGTGGGTGCTGACCTCAATCCTTAGCTCCCCCATTCTTCAGTTCTATCACTGCTTTTCCCTTCCTTGAAGCTGGAACTGAACCTCACAAGGGACACAAAGAATAACTGGAAGGACTTTGTACAGCTATGTTAGCCAGACAAGGAATGTCTAGGAAGGTGTATGCCCCCATAAGTAACACTAGAAAACTGGTAGCAACAGGTGAGGAAGCCTCAGTCTTCTCACACCTGTCGAGTGGATGGACAGTAGATGGGAACTAGGGAGGAAAAGTGCTTCACACTGCACATAAAGATCAGGTTCATGACCACCTGAGGAACATGAACATACGTAAGTCTATGGGACCCGATGAGAGGCATCCCATAGCCCTGAGGGAAGTGGCTGATGTAGTTGCCAAGTCACTCTCTATGATATTTGAAAAGTCATGGCAGGCAAGGAAAGTCCCAGTTGATTGGAAAAAGGGAAGTATTTTACTCATCTTTAAAAAGGGCAGAAAGGAGGACTCTGGAAACTACCAACCTGTCAGCTTCACCTCTGTGCCTGGGAAGATCATAGGACAGTTCATCTTAGACACTGTAGGCACAGAGAGAACAGGGAGGTGATTCAGGAGAACCAACATGGCTTCACCAAGGGCAAATCCTGCCTGACCAACCTAGTGGCCTTCCATGATGGAGTGACTACATCAGTGGACACGGGGAGGGCTACAGGTATGACCGTCACATACAAAGGGTAGTAGTCAACAGCTCAAAGTTCAATGAACATCAGTGACAACTGGTGTCCCTTTGGGGTTCATACTAGGACCAGTGTTATTTAATGTCTTCATTAATTACATAGAAGGGATCGAGTGCAGTCTCAGCAAATTCGCAGATGACACCAAGCTGAGTGGTGTGTTTGACACAACTGAAGGAGGTGATGCCGTCCAGAGGGACCTGGACAAGCTTGGGAAGTGGGCCCATGGGAATCTCATGAGGTTTAACAAGACTAAGTGCAAAGTGCTACACCTGGGTTGGGGTTGCGGTATCAGCACAGGCTGGAGATGAACAGATACGGAGCAGCCCTCTTGAGAAGGATTTCAGAGGTGCTGATGGGTGAGAAGCAGGACATGACCCAGCAATGTGCACTCACAGCCCAGAAAGGCAAATGTGTCCTGGGCCGCATCCAAAGCAGCGTGGACAGCAGGGAGGGAGGGGAGGGGATTCCACCCCTCTGCTCTGCTGAGACCCCACCTGCAGTGCTGCATCCAGCTCTGGGGTCCCCAGCACAGCAACCTGTTGGAGCAAGTCCAGAAGAGACCACCAAGATGATCAGAGGGATGGAGCACCTCTCCTATGAGGAAAGGCTGAGAGAATTGGGATTGTTCAGCCTGGAGAAGAGAAGACTTTGAGGTGATCAAATTGTGGCCTTCCAGTACTTGAAGAAAACCTATAAGAAAGATGGAGAGGGACTTTTTATAAGAGCATGTAGTGACAGGGCAATGGGGAATGGTTTCAAACCGAATGAAAGTGGGCTTAGATGAGATGTTAGAAAGAAATTCCTAATTGGTGAGGAGAAACTGGGGAGGCACTGGAAGAGGTTGTCCAGAGAAGATGTGGATGCCCCATCCCTGTAAGTGTTTCAGGGCAGGTTGGATGGGGTTCTGAGCAACCTGGTCTAGTGGAAGGTGTCCCTGTCCACTACAGGTAGGTTGGAATGAGTTGATCTTTAAGGTCCCTTCCAACCCAAGGCATTCTATGTTTCTGTGATTCTCCCTCCCTTCCTTTTAGACACTGCAGCAACTGCTCTCAATCCTGTGCAGGGCTGCACCTGAAGACTCTGCAGGAAGCTGCCCTCAGAAGCATGTCTAACTTGCCCTGAATCCCTCCTCAATGGAGGAAAGGCAGTTTCAGGCTAGGGCCCATGTAGGTGATTCACTAAATTTTATTTTGTGGTAATGCAGTGCAGGATCTTTGGGGATGTGGTTCACTATAACCAGCTCTGGTTGCTGTCATGATTATGGGAACATAGAGTCAAGACCATGGACACTCTGCACAGCTCCTCTTCCCCTTTCAGTGCTCAGAAACTTTACATGCTGTCTCATGGAATCCACAAAATGCTCAAGAAATAGACAGATGGCTTCACTGCAAGAGCAGCCAGGTTATAGGAAGCCTCTACAGAGTTAACCCCAAATGGCTGGCAATGTCCATATTAATGACCAATCACACCACAAAGGCAGCTTTCTCAAATGTCTTTCATACAGTACCTCCTGCATTCCTATACTTTTCTTTCTTTTTTGTTTAGTAATAAAGGTTGGGAGGAGGGAATCAGGCACTCAAAATACAAGAACAAAAGAGCTGGCAAACAAATTGGGTGTGCTCTAAGCCTACATATCAGCCCATAAGCAACAGGTCACAACTCTATTAAACTGTTTAATATGCACGACCAGAAATACAAGATAGATACCAGAAGTATAAGGTACATATTTCATGTTTTGGCCCATACTGCTATCCTATTATCAATGTACCTTTTCAGACTAGTACTCTAAAATAATCCAACACATTAAACCACTTGTCAAAGACAGCAGCAGAAGCTTATCACAACTCCGTGTCTTACAGTCAATGAGAACCTAAGGAACTGTGCTTAACTTTTGTACTTACTTTTTTTACACTTCTTTAAGTTGCTGCTATATTTAGAAAAAAACCCATGTCTATCTCCTTTAGATTTTTATGCAGGTTTTTGTGAAATCACATTATAAACTTGAGGTCAGCAACCACTGAGTCAAATAATTTATCAAGTCATTATCCAGATGCAGTGCCTAACATTAGCTGCCTTATGATGCAATTTGCACTAGGAAAAAAAAGAGAGCAATTGCCTCTATAAGGAACAAGGTGTATTTAACCACCACACAGTATTAATTTATACAAAAATAGCTTTTCAGTCGTGATCATGTTAGATTGGAAGATCAGAGAGAACAGCTTCAATTTGTAAAAGATTTTTTTTTTGAGAGGAGAAACTACTATTTTGACTGTGTTTTTCTCTTCTACTTTAACTGCTTCAGGGGCTTTTCCTATGCATTTTTTTTGCAACACTCTGTTATGGTTCCTGGCAACCATTGATTTTTTTTTTCTGTGTGTTTTCTTCAAAGGTAAAATTAACATGGCTGTTTTCATATAACAACTTCAGTTTACCCTGCACCTTGTCTGAGCAAAATTATTTTATCTCTTCAGTGCTGTGGAGCCATGGGACCAATGGAACTCCACAGAACAGGATCACTGTATGTACAGTAGAAATACATGTGGCCTTTTTATTGCAGCTTATTACTGGAGAATTTTTCATTAGACACAATCACACAAGTGATTGATTGGAAAAGTTGAGGGCTGATCTGAAGTGTGAAACTCCTGCTGGCCTTAACAGGAAAGCAGAATTTCAGAATCTCCTAGGCTTGGTGTTAATGGTCCATACCTTAACTTGCAAGTTAAATCTATAGTTTCATTCACAAGGTCTCTTTAATAAGATGCAGCATAGTTCACTGCAGACAGTGATTGAAACTCCTAAGTAACTAGATTCAGGAGACCAGTCTCCACCCCATTTCTAAAGAGTGCTGCTCAGGAGAGATCATGTTCTGAACAAAAAGGGCCGTCACTACTTACATGTGTCTCAAAGGCTTTTGGAAATCAGACAAGCCCATCAGCACAGTCCCTGTTCTATTAAAAAAAAGTCAGTGGAAATGGAGTGTAAGGAAGGGAAAAGAACCCAAGCCTTATCCTAGAGATGATGTGACCCAAAACCAGGATACATGGATTTTTACGAGACAGTATGTCATCTGTAAGGCATCCTCAGAATCTTTAGGGTGAAAATCTCTTTGGATACTGTTACTGAACACCATACAAATAAGCATCTTAGAAACTACTTTGCCTCAACCACTTTTACCACATCTGTCCAGATTAGCTATTTCTAGATCACCTAATATAATACCCAGGTGTTTCCTTGCGTCAGTATGGTAGCTGGAATATGCTGAGATGGTTCTATTACCAACTCACAGACATTAATTCATGGGATATGAAATCAGGACAGTCATTTATAACTGCCTTATCTTTAGAACAGGTTTCAGCTGAGACCTCACAAGGTCCATGTCTGCTTAGTTTTGGCTGCAGAATGAGATCTCTTAAATATTACTTTCCCAATTGTATGTTTTTTACTGTAAGGATTCTATTTGTTGACAGGTAAAAAATATAGGAATCGGGCTGCCTGGCACGTTTTAGGCCTCATAATAAATTTCAGTATCTAAATAATACCCAGATACCACAGTGGATAGGAAACTGCTGTAATAAACACTCAGCATGGAAACTGGAAAAGGAAGCAATGTAGTCATTGTAGAATGTTATCACAGCTGAAGTCCCCCATAAAGGACAAGGGCAGTTGACTTGGAGGCATCCCTTAGTTCCTTGAAGAATAATTCATCAGCATCATTGTCCTGCCCTAGAGGTCTATAGCAGACTCCAGTGATGACATCTGCATTATTTGTTTGTCCCTTAACCCTTACCCAGAGGCTCTCAGATGTTCCATTGCCAACTGTGAGTTCCATACATTCCAGGCTCTCCACTACACACAACGCCACCCTCCTGCCTTGTCTGCCCCACCTATTCGTGCAAGTTGACTTTGCATAATTTTGTTAATTTAAAACTTCAGCTAAATTAAATAGACTTATATTTCATGTTAGAGATTTAGGAATTATTCTGCTCAACATTTGTCTAATACTGATTTTAAGAATATTTGCATATGTAATTAAATAAGCATATTAAAACATTATTGCAGTAAAAATATATTGTTAACTTACAAATTGCAAAGATTACTGACATTTATTTCATTCTCCCACATAATATTTGGATGCATTGAACAAACATTAAAATCCTAAAAACCGTTTCCTGTAACTTACTGTAGTAAAATCTGCTTATATACAGACTTGCAGACTTACAAATACTTTTAGTGTAAATAGCTTAAAGGATCTCACTGGTTTAGAGCCTAATTTAAACCTTAAAAAAAGACATCTGATTCTGGCATCTATAAACTTGTGTGGAATCTCTGGAGAATGAAGCTATGCATTGAGTAACACATGGACTTCCAGAGTTCATAAAGAAGTCGTAATTTTTCTACCAAATCATGTCCTAGTGGATTTCAAGATGCTATGGTCAAAATTATAGCATGAATATGGTGCTTGAGTAATGTGTATCTGCATTTAATAAACATCTCCTTCAGACAAATACAGTTGTGCAACACTAAAAGCAGCACAATCAACAGAGAGACAATGTGTGCAATCCTGTTAAAGATTTCCTGAAAGGAGAAAGCTTTCAATGGAATCACAATTAGCCTTATTTAAAAAAAAAAAAAAAAAAATAGGAGGAGGAAAAAGAAACCCTTCTATGAGTTGAAAAGGACAAGTGACTATAAAAATGTAATCAGTCAATCCCCAATTGAGAAATAGAAATAGAAGAAGGGCCATTAGCCCCAGAGATGTCATCTGTCTCCCTCCTCTCTATGTCTGTGAAGGGGATGTGAGGGAGAGACACAAGATGCGAGGCAAGGGAGAGATGCATTGAACTGGCTCACCTCCCTGTGAAAAGTATATTATGATATTATACCATCTGGTTTTCAGTCAATAGTAAGACTTCCTGCTCCTCAGTGCTTTGCGACACTGACTTGTAAAATGGACATTTAGTTCCACTTTCATGACTAAAGGAGCAGAAAATAGAAGAGTACTCAACTATTAAAGGAACAATAGGAGTTGAGGTAATTGATGAATTTGGTAGCTTAACTTCAGATCTTATGATAATCCTTTTCTTGAAGTTTCTACCAACCAACCCAGGTCCCAGTGCTTCAATCAGGAGCCCATCCAGCTCTAAGCACACCACCAGGGCAAAGGGAGGTTTGTGTACATGCAACAGAGGTCTTGGGCTTCTTTTGTACTCTTGTTGACCAGGATGGCTGTGCCATATAGGCAGTGCTCTGGCTGGCTGGGATAAAGAGGAGGAGGGCATTAGGGAGAGAGACAGAAGGCCCTGGATGGGGTTGTCTCCAAGCCAGGCAAGCAGCTCCCCTGCTCTCCAGCAGCAGCTTTTCAGGGCGTTCCTCTGCAAAAACATGTTCATTCATTTCTGTCCGCTAAGCCTAACCACATTCCCTTCACTGTTTGTAACAGTTTTGTTCCCTTTCTAAATCTTTTCAGGATGTGTAAATGTAATATTTAATATCATGCCTTGTAAAAGCTATGCTCTGAAAATGGACAGATGTCTCCAAGTAGGTAATGGGTAACATCTTTCTCCAGCTTTCCTGGCAGATGCAGCAGGAAACAAATACATATTCACATATAGGTCACATTCCACTTAGAGAAATAATGTTACTGGCAGTTTCTTTTCAGTGGCCAAGCTGGTCAAAGAAAATTATTTTTTCACAGCATTTCATACAATGCAACAGTTGGACTTGATGATCTTAACGGTCTTTTCCAACCTAATTGATCCAATGATTCTATGATTCAATATCTAATTTTCTCTTTTAATTAGCTGAAACACAATAACAATCCCCCAAAAAGCAGCTGAAGTCACTACCAGCTTAATCCAACAGCCATTTCAGTGTGAAGAATGGGGAAATGGATTCTAGTTTTCATACTGCATGTTCTGTAATACAAATTACATCAGTCAAAGGAAGTCATTCCAGTCATACAAATAAACTAACAAATATTCATATAAAAAGGGGGAAAGAAACCTAAAGGATGTTTATTTTTAAGTGCTGAAAAAAAAATCTATAATCTGCCTCACACAAAAATCTAACAGGTATGACCTTTGCTGGGGACATGGAGCAGGTGGTCAGTTCATGCTCTGTGCACTTCATGAAAATAGGCAGCTTTTAAGGTGGATAAAACATTAAATATCTCAAATCTGGCACATCCAAAATCACTTTGAAGACCTTGATGTACATAGTGCTGGCTAAAATCTCCAAATTCCAAACATTAACTTTCCTGACTCTTGTCCAGAATTAAGAGGTACACATAGAGATCAAAGGTTGTAAATGATGCTCACCAGTTTCAGGACCCAAGATTTCCTCACTACATATTTTATTAATGTGCATTTTTCCTGTTTTCCCAACATATTGATATATTCAGTTCATTCGATTCCACAGTGATTTCTTCTGAATGAAAACTTAGAACTATGGACCAAATAACTTCTCCAATGTCTTTCTTCTGCTCAGGAAATTGCTGGACAGGTCTGATATTCACAGGATTATTATTCAGAATTGTCCATCGAGCTAAGCACACCTTTGGCAGAATTCAGCCCCTGGATTATTCCCTTTGGCTACCTGGCTGCTCATGGTTAGGGATGGCATAGGATTGCTTGTGTCAGATCATAAACTCTCATTTCCAGATGTCTGACAACACTTTACAAATTGAAACCTAAGTGTTGATGAGATAGCCGCAAAGGCATGCCCAGCACAAGCCTTCACAAAAACAAGTAGCAAGATCAGTGTGTCTGGATCTCACACACTGAAAGTTTAAAAGCAAAAAAAAATCACCAATATGAGCCTACCTAGAGAACCATCAATATAGGTTGTAATTGTTTCAGCAGAATAACTATTTATAAATACATCTTGAAGAACTCACACATGCCAACAGACAGCATTACTGTCTTTTACAATACAAACTATGGTTTAATAGGAATAAATTTCTGTAGATCTTTTCCCTCCTCCTATAGCATTTAGCAAAAAACTGCTGTTGTCTAATGGATGGCTTTAAAAGCTCTACATAATTGATTCATTCCTTCTATTTTTCAATGGCATTTTGGAGTTATTTCTACAGACTATTCTTGGTTTCCCTCCTACCAGCTTGACCTGACACTTGCCTAAGGGGCTTTCGCATTTGAAATCGACAATTGCAGAAATCTCTTTAAACTTTAGTTCTTTATTTTTGTTCTTCTTTTACATTGCCATAACAGCAGCCTGAATTTTGCTGTAAGAAACCCACTGGGCACAATTTACTTCATTTCCCAAAGTAGGAAAAAGTTTGAACTTTCAGGAAACTATGCTGAATTTTTGAACAACACCCAAGTAACACATAACCTTACTCACCTGCCATGTCCTTTAAAAGCCCAGCAGAACACACATTGCTTAGCAAGACCTGGGGCAGATTTACTAAGTACATAGAAGACGCAGCTGGTCTGTGCCCACATGCCAGAGGGGATAGGGTCTTGCATCCCCAGCTGACAGGGCAGGAGGTACCTCTCCATTTCTTGCACCAGGTCCCACAACAGACACTCTGCACCAGTACATAATGAGGGGGTTGCCTGTGTGTGTGTTGCGGGGGCCTAAATTGATTTGTGGACCTCAAGAATAGTACTGCTTGGATATAGAAATCAAAGTTGCCTCAGGCTAAGTACAGTTCTGTTCAGCTCATGCTGCACATATGACCATACAAAGAGCACTGTTTTATATGGCAACATTTCAGGCCTTGTGCAATTCCAGCCAGCAGAATATGCAAAATCAAAGATTTATCTTTTTTTTAACATCTCTTTAGATCACTGTTTCAAGGCTGTTTAAATGTGAGGTGGCAAAGCTAGTCAATTCCTTAACAAAAAAACTTCACAAATAAATAAAAAATAAAAACACTCTGATACATATGTTGCTCTAATCATGACTCATAAGATCCCATTTCATCACAGAAAGAAAAATAGGGAAATAATTTTGTCTATGAACAGTCTTTTGAAGAAAGGAAATAATCAAGAACACACAAGGAATATATTCCAGAGGAAGCCTTAACACATAGGCAGACTTGACTCCTCAGAAGGGAGGGAAGGTTTGCTGCGTAGCTAAGGTGCAATCCAAGACGTCTGACTACATCCCCAGCTGAATCACTGAGACTCTGCCTGACTTTGGGAAGTTAAACATCTCCAGTATAACCCTGGCTCTATTAAAATCAACAGGCAGAATTCCCATCAGCTTCAACATTGCAGAGGCCTTACCTTTTGTGCTTCAGCCATCCTGCAGTTTATAGGCATCTGTACCCAGGCGCCACAGCCCCTCCTGAGCACACACAAACAACACACCAATAAATTTAGCAAGTGACGTGATCCCAAATACCATAAACCACATGGCTGACATGCTCATCTCAATGGAAATGACAGGTGCCTCTGAAGCAACCTAGAGCATTAGTTACTATAGTCCTGTTAAAGTGCCCAGTCTCTATTTCTACGGATAATGACCAAGATGAGTTTATCATGGTGCAGCTGGAGACCTTGCACTCCAGATGTAAGGCAGGAGAAAATCACTGGCTGCAGAGGGAAGCAACAATAAAGAGATAAGCCTAGGCAATGTGCTAAGCAGTCTCTTAGGCTAACTGCTGTGAATTTTGGGGGGGTTATCATGGCATCCGCTAATTTTAGGGAAGGCTTTGAAGCTGCTTCACCAAGAACAGTTTGTGAGCAGAGGAAATAGGAAGGGAAGGATGCACACACTCCATTTGCTTGTAAGGACATAGATCGGCACTAATGATAATCTGCCAAAGCCAAAAACTCATCCAGAAATAATGACATAACAATGAATACCAGCAAATAAACATCTCTGCAACGTTTATTTAGCTCTGTCACAGAGGTATCTACAGATATAGATAGAACATGGTAAAGCAATCCATGTATTTGGGTACCTGATGTGTTGTTAGCTGTATTCTATTTATATGGAGTCTCTAAGAGAAACACATGAACTTCCAGAAAAGGTTTGAGTGCTTTGGAGGTGACTGTGATTTAAAAGAGACACTGGAAGAATAAAAGAAGACCAGAAAGATAGTAGTTAATTGACCTTTATTGTGCCTTCTGGTTCATTTAGAAATGGAAATTAAATTAACATGATAATTCAGTCCTACTGTGTTAAGACTGCTATAAACCCATTAAATTTTATGGCCACTGATTTAACATTTTTTTCTATTAACTGGGTTTAATTTTCAATATTGCTGTGCAGGTTCTGAAAAGTGGTAGCTTGAAAGAATGGTGGATGAATGGTGGATGAACAACTGTGTAGCTGCTTGATGCCAGTGGCTCAGTTATTGAATAGCATGAGCCCAGGCTCTCACAGGCATACACTGATTCTGGCACCCACCCTAGCAAAGCACAGGGAAATACCCAGTAAAATATGGGCTTCCATCATTTCCAGAGTAAAATTAAGCCTGCCTGCCAACCAACACCCTAAATTTAGTATCAAGGAAAGAAGGTAATACTTTTGAACTGTGCTCTGTCCTGATTGAATATACTTGTTTCACTAAATTATGAAATAGGGCTTACATTTGCTGTGTTGCCTTGCTTCTTCCTTCTGTCTTCTGGGCTACTTCTTCAGAAAGAAAAAGTGATGTACATTTCACAAGCGCTAAACTTGCAGCTAACTCTATGTAAATACATGCTGGTGGCACAAAGCCTGAATTTGTTGTTATTCCTTTCTATTTGATTATTGTATTTAAATAATTCTTATGTATTTACAAAAATTAAGTAATCAAGTTTAAAGTAGAGCTGCTTGGAAATCTTTCAGGAACTTTCATCTTACAAACTCAAGGGATGATTGAAAAAACACACATGTAGCAAATTTAGGGAAAGGTTTCTCAGGTCCACTAAATATCAGTGACAAACCTGGAAATGTAAGGCTAGTCCTCCAAAAGTGGAGTTCAGAAAAAGATGATAAGTGTTATTTTATGCAGATTTATATGGGTATCCTTTACACTTCTTAAAAAGACACTGTGCCATATTGCCATGTTTTTTTGCATAACAGTCTTTTTTGGAGGCTGATTGTACTCTTAAAATAATACTTTTCTTCCTGTGAAGTAAGAGTTAAGTGGAAGGAGATTGTCATTTCTATACTTTTCTTCCTGAGTACTATTTATTTCTATATGTATTCCTTAAACAAATGATACCAAAGTCATAATAGAAGCTTTCTGTTTAGTGTACATTTTCCTGTTGTGTGATGGTTACTTTTCATTAATTTCTCATAATAAAACACTCATTTGCAGACTAAAGGGACTTTAGTAATGTGAAAGCATATAGAAAACAACTTGTAACCTTTTGCAGCAATATATAACTGACAAAATCCCACTCCAGCAAAAGTGACAGCAATCTACCCTACATTTTTCCTTCCCTTTTTTTTAGCTGAGTCTAGAAGTATTCACCAACCTCTCTATGTACCAACAATGTTCTGATATGACACTTGGCTCTTTAACCTGCCAGAGCTGTCAGCAAATTAGGGAATAAAACAGTTTTCTACTATTCTTGGCAAGAAAAGCCTGTCTGTGTCAATTCACTTTACGTTGATATCCATCATTCAGTCAACACTGCCTGCTTTGCAGTTTGTCCACAAATGACTAAGCCCCAACAGCATCTCTGGCAACACCAAGCCATAACAGAAGTAGATCTGGGTCTAGAGAAGCAGCAAGGAACTTTTTCCAGGCAAGTGAACTACCAGAATATGATTTTGGAGAGGAGAGGACGAAGTGATAAATGAAAATGGACAAGCTTGGATGTAGCAGTGGGCAGACCAC
>VZTJ01001735.1:1639990-1713831 GCA_013397795.1 Orthonyx spaldingii | reverse complement strand
ATCAAGTCTGCAAGAGACTTGAGAATCATTTTTTCAGTGGAAATTACATCAAGGCCTACTTCTCATAATAATTAATCTCAAGAATAAAAATCAATCCTCTTTTGCATTGTGATATATATCATTATGCCAAAGGGAGCATTTCTTTACAGTCAGCATTCTGACACTAAAGAAATCGCTATCATATCCAATGTCTCCATCCCCAGTGGAATCAGCGTTCCTGAGTGTGTTGCAGTAAACTAGATCCATTACATAATGCTACCTGTCCATCTGCCTAAATTTGGATAGCAGTATTTTTCTTCTGTACTTCCATTTGATGATGTAGCAGCATTGAGGAGCAGACAGGGATTTCTGAGAAATGTGAGCTGAAGACAATAGCAGATCACTGCAGAATAAAGAAGCCAGGTAGAATCACCAGCAAAAGGTAGTACTGTATGTAATTTCTTCTGAATTCCAGTGTATGCCTAATTATTTCTATTCACAAAGGGAAGATGGTGCAGCTATTCAGTTTGGAATATCATCTCTTCTCTGTAACTTGGTAGAATTTCAAAAGAGCAAGTAATGACTATCTAGACAAAGAAGCTTGCCTGATGTTCCTACAGTGGTAACTTGTTTGAAATTACTGTCAAATCCCAATTATTTGCACAGGCTTTTGACAGTGAATGATCTATTTTAGATGTGTTAGTACAGCTTGTTTTGTATTTTTTAAAAGAAAACCAGCATAACCTATAAATTCTGTCGAAAAAAGCCAAACATGAAAAATGAAATGAAAAAAGCCAAGTCTCTCTACTTATGACAGACTCCTGGCCTTACAAATACCCACCCCCTCTTTCTTCCCTTCTCTTTATTGCTTTCATTTTAATAATACTTGAGACATCCAGAATAAGGCATATTTACATTTTCAGAAGTGCCTACATTACACTGGTAAATCATTCCATCCTTCTGTATACTAGGGAAGGACTTTTATTTCATTGCTAGCTGCGCACACTCACAGAGATGAATTTACATCCTATTCAATTCCTGTCAGAAAAGTTACAAAAGCACACAAGTCATATCTAACATTCCCAGCTGAGACTAATCAAAAGAGGTGATTGAAATGATTTTGAAAGCAGATGTACTTTCATTCCTTTTATATATTCCTTTCCAATACTTGTGATTCATTCTGAACCTGGGAATAAACACAAGAGGAGAATCCAGGTACTTTTCAAGTAAAAAAAATCCTCGAAACATGTAAAATGTATCACTCAAGATGATAAAAACTACTGTTGCTTTATAAATTTCTTCAAGGTCTTGAGTCATTCAGATTTCAAGCATGTGAGGAACCACAGCAGAAGGGAAATACTTGGGTTAAACTGCTAAAGTATCATATTAACTGCTGCATCAGTTAATTACATTAGAAGGTCACTAGGGGAAGGAGCACTGCAAGCTACCAACTATTCCCACATGCAGATCTACTAAAATGACAGCCCCATTACCTACTTCTGAATGTGAGGTGCTATAACTGTACAGTAAGGTGCAAATAAAAATTTAATAGCAATATAATATAAATCATATACACAAAACAGATCAAGCAAAGACAGGACCACATAATTTATGGCACTTCTAAGAGACAAAACAATATCCTGAACAGAATCTTATCTCAAAATGCAGGTAAAATTATATAAACCTCAATAACCTTGTTAAATAAAAATTATGCATAAATAATATATAAATTAACTTATATAAATAAATAAAAATATAACTGGGTGCAGTAGGTAATTTTTTAAGAACAGATTTCCAGAAAACATCCAGAAGTTTATAGTCACAGGGACTTTCTAGTGCATTACCAGTCCTTAAGTCATCATGGCTGTAACATCTGAGTCACTAAGAAATTTTGCTGCATTCTGTGCTCCATAATATTTGCTTGGTATGCAGACTGATGCAAACTCTTTTAACACTAGTGCCAAGAGCCCCAAATCCCTTAGACAGGCGACAAGCTAAGGAACCTATTGTTGAGGACCTTTGACACAGCAATTCAGTTTCTTTTCACTGCAACCATCCATTCAGGCTGCTGTTCCAACATGGTACAGAAGATAGGGCAGTGACCGGCTTATTTCACAGGGGCCTCTGCTTGGATTAATGAAGCTCCTCAATTCAAAGTTGTTGCAGCAATGAAGAACTCTTCTACCAAAGTGTTAGTAAAAAGGGCAAAATTAAGTGCAATAAACTTCTTTTACTAAATGTATACTTTCCCTGAGTATGAAACACTGCATACTCTTGACTTTAACTGAACTGTTTGTACATAAACTTTCTGAACTCTCAACCCTTCCCACATAAGAATGTTAACTGTAATATACTTTTGGGAAACCACACTAGGGTCAGGCTGAAGTATGCATTATATACTATGATGGTCTCCAGCTAAATATAAATACAAACCCCAAATATAAATACAAACCCCATCAGACTTAAAGCTAACACAGAATCTTGTCTTAGAAAAACAAAGCAACTTTTACCAATTACCAGGATTTTCCCTGGGAAGCTACCAAGATTTTTTTAACTTCTTCAGACTTCTTAAAGAAATTACCAAAGAAGAAGTAAGCATTCAAAAGTCTCAGAATGCTTCAGAGAGATTTTCCATTTAGTTGTTGCAGATGCTATGCAGCTTCCTTCTGTAAGGCCTTTAATCTAGATCTGTTTTCAAAACTTGAAAAAATTTCTCACCTATAAACAAACATGTGGCCATTCCAGACAGAAACAGTGGGTGTCTTATCTGTGCACAAGGAAATCCAGATGCCCACTGACTTTGCTCAACCACCCAGGCCCATCCTAAAGGCATGAGGTTGAATGAGAGTCACATTCAGATGCCTGGAGCCTGTCCTAATGGCCAGGAGTCTGCTGCTCTCAGTTCCCGCTGGATCAGAGCTCAGGTGAGAGAAGATGATGAGTACCAGAAGCCTCCTATTACTTCAACTCTGATTAACTACATAGTTGTGCATAATCAAAGTTCTGCCTATAGAGGTATTTCAAATTAATGAAATAAAACTTTCTGGACTGAAAACCACCACACTCTCTCTTCCGTGTTTCCACATCTTAAATACAGGTTTTCCCTTTCAATAGAATAACGCAATAAAAAGGGCAAGTGCGTAGGGACAGTCTTCTAGAGAAAAACTGGGTATGATGGAAGAGGCTTTCAGCCACAAAGCACACCCTAAAGAGAAGAAAGAACGGATGCTAGTAAATACAGGACCAGGTATGTGTCAAAAATTTTCAAGTTCATTTACTTATAACTGAAAAATAAAGCATTTTGATAACGGCAACTGTAACATTCTCTCCACTTTGCGACCCATTTTCCCACTGAGCAAATTATATCCAGCACAGAAAAGTGAAACAAATCTTACTAAATTCAGTCCATCTTTTCCCAAAAAATGCCTGAGGATTGCAAACAAATTCAATTTAATCATTCTTCCCAACATGCTAACATGTTAAATATCTGAAGGCCAAAGTGACACAATGATTTGTACTGGTTTGCTTTTCAACACCAGGTCTATATTCACGTTACGATGTCCAAAAGTTATTGGATCTATCAAAACTCTTGTCTCACTCCTAGCAGGAATTAGTCTGTGCTGGCTCTGGAGCTTTTGGGACTTAGATGAATATTCTGCATCCTTCAGAGTGCGTTAACCATTCAGCCTGTTACAGTAAGTTTGCTCATCCCCACTGTGAATAGTATACAGGGAAATGTAACTGATAAGAGATAAGAACCAACACAGAACTGAGGGCAGAAGGGCATACAGGTGCATCATGGAAACCAGATCTGTGAGACAAAAAAGCACTTAAGACCCTATTGTGACTTGGGAAAGGAAAAAGAAAAGAAAACCAGGTTAGAGGTAGACTAGTAATATACAGAGATGAATTAAAAGAAAATTTAAAAATGGAATGGTAATAAAAATTATCATGCATAGAAAGAAGATGATAGAGACAAGAACGGCAAAAGTAAAAAAGAAGAAATGACACAGGCAACATGAATGTAAACAAAGGCCATTTTTACTTCAGCAAAAGATGCTTTGCATGTCAGAAGTACCTTTTCACTGGGAGAAATAAGACTGCCAACAATAACAGCTTTGGTCATTTAGGAAGAGATGTTGTCCACAAGTTACTCCTTGCTATCAAATACACCCCAAAGCCTTCTCTCACAAACTATTAAACCCTTAACAAAAGATGCTACTAAAGGTTCCCATTCCCAGCTATACTTTCCCATAATGTCCTGCTATGGTCAATAGCTACACTATGCCTCAGGAACAGACAGGCTGGACATACAGGCAGAGGATGCACTATAACTGTACTCACCCCAAGGAAAACATTTTGTCTTGGGAGTTTAAATACTAATGCCAACTTTGTGTAACTAGACTCAAGCACAGTATTTTGCTATTCCATCTGTCTGAGATCATGAACTCCCTACCTTGTGGATTTGGGGAGAGTAAAAGTATGAAGAAAAGAAGATCAACTTTTTTCCCAATGCAAGCCACCATTACAATGCAAATTTTCTGTCACATAGTTACCCCTGCCAAGGAACAGGGACATTTTCTCTTGCCTTCACAATGCAGTGGTGACATGAGTTAATTACACAGCTCCTGTTAACTGCAGAGCATGCTGCATGAACACCAAGATTTACTCGCAGCTGGCAGAAAAAACCCTTCCAAAGAAACCCACCAATCCCCTCTCCCCCAAAACAACAAAACCCCCACAGCATTTCTATTTAAAGAAAACAAGGGAGAAACCACTTTGTGGGCCCTTGCAGCCCTTAGCTATCAGGGACTGAACTACTGTGCATTTCTTTATGACCAACACGGTGTCCTAATGCTACAAGCAGACTCATGATATTAATAATGTACAAGTGGAAAGGAAAGACTGGGTCAAGTAAGAATGAGGCTTCAAGGATGAGCAATGATGTGTTGAATAGAGGTATTAATACTTGGATTTTTAGAGATGTGGATGTGTAAAATCATGTTGTTGCTTGGTTGTCAGTCAAATTCTCTTGCAACACTTTCAACTTCAATTCTTCTAAAATCGGGTTGCTTGCAAATTGATTTGAAACATTGTCATTATACACATCTGCCCTGTAGATTTTCGTTTCAAGAATCATATGAGTCCTTGTCTTAATTTCTACTTCAGTGTTGCACTGCATGAGGAAGTGCTCTCTCAGATTTGTGATGGATGTCTTTGTAGGCAGAATCAGTCCAGATACTGCAAGAGAGCACCTTCACAGTTAGGTTGTGGTTTCCTTTTCTAATCACACACATACCAGCATGTGTATCACTGAATTCCCCAACACAAGAACAGAGGAAATCCTGATGTGTTCCAACAGCCAAATGAGGATGGATTCCCCCGTGGTCTCTCAGGTGACTGCAGAGTATCACCATGCATAGATATCTTCTGCCTTCTCTTAGATACACACTTGTAGGAGAAAGCAGGAGTAGAGCAAGAGAATGGCTGTTCCACAGTTTATCAGGCAGATGTTTTAAAGTCTTTTAGGTCTTCACTTTAAGGTGCACAGCAATTGGGCTCTACCAAAAATCAATAGTAACATAGTCCATTGCAAAAATGTACCTAAACACTGCAACAAAATACCTTATTTTCCACTCTGCACCCCAACGTGTTCAAAGAAATCCCTATTTCAAAATTACTCTTAACATCAGCTAACTGTTCATGTAACTGAACTGACAGATCTCTATCCACTTTGCGAAGTTAAATGTACCTGTTACCTTAACTGCTGATTATTCTTAGGCATTACACAGATTTATGTGGTTTAGCCTTTCAAAGCTTATTAAAACAAAAGCCAATTACTAAACCTAATTATCTAGAGACATTTAAGAAAATTAAAGGCTTTTGTTCCAAGTACCAGATCAGCACAGCTCTCTCAATGGAATGGGTATGTTTTGCCCTCTTCTTTCATGCAACACTCAGGGAGGTAACAGCACCATTAAATCTTTTTGATGTTGGTTCATTAGCTGTGTAAAGAATACCCTAAACTAAAAGTTTGCCACAGTGATTAATTCCAAAGCCACAGATAACAAAGGCTAATCTACTCTAGAGAGACAAATCATGCAAAGAGTTTTCACCAGCAATCCACAAAAGAGAAAATATCCCATGGGTTCCCATTATCCAGGAACCTCTCTCAGTGTAGCTATTCCCATGCTAAGACAAAAGAGACACATGAACAAAGCACCCTCAGCTGCCCTGCAGCCTCCTTTTGTGCCTCCTTTTGTTCCAGGCAGGATTTGATATGAGCACTAAACAAACATATATGAGCGGTGCTACACTTTCCATCCTTGCTTGTGTGTTGCATTCCTAGGCATACAAAGACAAGGAGCACCATGATTTGTGCATTAAACGAAATTATCTCTGCAATGAAATCAGAAAATCAGGCTGAAATTTGCATATTGACTAAAACTTTTTTAAAAAACTTTTTAAAAAAAAAAATTCTGGAGAAATACTCTGTTCCAGTCATTTCTGTCCTAACCTTGGCAGCCTGACTCTATATAATAAATCTATTTTGAGAGTCTCTAAGATGTTGATCTCTTTGCATACAAGAAATTGCAAGGTGCTTCTTCGAATAGAAGTGACTAGAAAACACTTTCATAATTAGAGCCAGCAACGTCATGGAAATTCCCTGGAGATCTACAACAGCTGATATTATTATCCCGTCATTGAAAACTCATCTACTTACAAAATCAATAAGGTGTTTGTGCCATTTTTCTCCCATAAGAAATTTCAACCTATGATAAATTTCTATATGAGGGATGTATATTTTTTTCCAGTAATTGATGGACTGAGTAGTGTGGCACAAAAAGAAGGGGAAAATGATTTTTCCATCAAGTGTGATTCATTATTGCTATGTATCTAATGATCAACTTTTCCCTTCAAAATATTCTTAACACTCTGTGACTCACACAGTAATTGCACCAAAAGAAAAAGAAGACAAGGTAAGTAGAAAATTTTTAGCTCTTTGCCTCCATTTTGGGGTATTTCAAAGAAAGCACAGCAGCAGGTTTGACAAGTGCTGTATAATTTCCATTGTCTACCAGTCTCTTGGGATACCCAACACTTATTAAAATGGAAAAGGCTCTGCAGTAACTCTGCAGACAGAACTGCAATCTGCATTCAGGACCTGACTGATGAGGAGACAAACTTTAGGGGGGAATTTTGCATAATAAAGATTTTCAGTAGAATGAGCTCTAGAGAAAGAATTTCCAACCAAATGCACAGCAAATGATGCAGTGGAGTCTGAAGGAGCACCCCTCTCACACAGCCTTACGGACGTATAGCATGAAGTTAGACTTTCAAAAAATGATCACCCTGTGGCTGGGGTGGTCCTCCTGTCCCCCACAGGCAGTGAGTCTCTCTCCAGTGCCATTTCCTCTAAAGGTCTTGTGTGTCCACTAGACAAAACCAGACTGTCCATAGTTTTAAAATTTGCTTTCTTTCATGAGAAGACAAACTAAATGCCACTTAGTCTACCTCATTAGCATTAACAATAATGATGTTATTTGGTTTAGCCTTTGATGAAATCCCATGAGAAGAGGCAATGCAAGACACCCACGACTTTTCTTATTGACTATTTGATGGTTTTAATTTCAAACATGACCGTGGCTGACTTGGCTGAAAATAACTGAAAGAGCATGCTGTCCAAAAGTGTCTTCTTTAATTTTCCTTTCTTCTGCTTAACATTACTGAATCTTTTCAGTGGTGATTCTCCTCATGCAGGTAGGAGGGACCACAGGAGGAGTGGGGCAGGACTTGAAGGCAGGACTCGATGAACTGGTACCCTACCTGCGGCAGCAGCTGAGCTGTTCAGAAACACCACACAAATACATTAACCCCAGCACTCTGAGTTAGCTGCCAGCTACTGTCAGGTTCCTTTTCCTCTAAAGCCAACCAGCATGGAGAGACACGTGAAAAATGCAGGACTAAATCAGCCAAATATAGCACCCTTGGTAGATGTGAAACTCGCATGAGAAGTTAACACCTGCACAGGACTTAGTGCAACCTGTGTTCTCATCCCTGTTCTTGCCCCACTCATATACCGTACCATCTCTAACTTGAAACTTCAAAGCTGTATTTGAAAGCTCCCACGTTTAGATCCAGCTGGGAATGTGTGAAAGTAAATGCTCATTTACCTGTCTGAAGTCTTCAGGTGGACATCAAGGATCTGAAGAGCACACCCCCACATTTTAGTAAATAACTCTAGGGAAATACTCTGCATGTCATACCGTATCAAACTGTATCTGGATTGTGGAAATGATGACACAGAAAGCAACTTAAAAAAACTTTAAAAGTATTTCTCTTTGTGATTATGTCTATGTCTTGGGTTTTGCACAGTTTTTCGCACACTGGCTTGTGAGAAAGATGCTGAGCTAAAGGGAGGGCATGCAGAAAGCACAGCTGATCAGCAACTCTGCCCTTCTGTTCCACTGCATCATGCAGATCTGGGTCTCCAACCAGGCAGGTAATGGCTGAAGATCGTCTTTGCAAGTTCCCCTCTTGAGCAAGTTCCTCAAAAATCAGGCCAAGATGGCTCAAATTGAACATCTACAATTAGAAAGTGGTTTTCAAAGTCTGGTCAGGCAGGCAGTGTCACTGAGGAGAAACAAACCTCAGTAGCTCAGCTTTCCATTCTCTAGGGCTGATAAGACCTGAGCACATGTGCTGGTCATTGCTTTTACTGATTTCCAGTGATGAGTGCTACTTCATTACTGCACCTGGTGATCAGAGAAGGCCATGCTGCAAAAACAGCCCATCAAAATGCTGTGGTTTTCTTGCACCTACTTGTTTCTCTTCTGTTCATGTTAGTGTATGTAGGACTACTGATCATGGCTATGCTAATCCTCAGATGCTGGTGGTTAATTATGATAACCACTGCATTGGAATTTTTTCTGCTGTCCTTTAATTTGACCTATTTAGATCACACTGGAAAAATTGTCTGTAAAGCTAAAACTTGCCATGTTTTCTCTTAATGAAGTAGCAAAAGTTTCTAGATTTTTTTTTGGGGGGTAGTAGAATGCCAATGCAAAAGGATTCAACAGCTGGGGGACCTCACATCCACTCCCAGTTGTCCCTACACCTGTGGTCAGAAACTACCTTTCTATCTGGCCTTTGAGGGAGAGTGAGAGCAAAGTGACCTCCCAGTGTGTGGCACGTGGAGCCAATTCCCATCTGAACACAGAGCAACTGCTTCAACAGAAAAATCCAGAACAAGACTTTTGAGAGTGGCAGAACACCAACACCAATACAGCAATACATTCAAAGTCCTCTCTGATACAGAAAGCTCAAAGAGGGAATGCAAAATTATTGCAGGAGGCTACTTAACTTAATGCTTTTCAAAATGCAACTTGGCTCAGAAACAGAGAGATTCAGAACCTGCTAAGTATGCTTAAGCACTTGGAACTGTGGCATTTAAATGACCAACAAAACCCCTACTGCTCATTATTCAAATCACGAAATACCACCGATAGGGCAGCTGACTTTCTGGCTGGAAGTGCCCATTAGAGAGATGTGCTTAGGGATATATAATACTGGAGCAACATGGAACTTGCAATAGATCTTGGCTTCTGCTCCCAGCTTCATGGCTGGTTTGCCTGCAGTCTTTCAATGCAGTGCTTTGGGGCTTTGGATCCTTGATTGTGCTTTGGGAAGAGACCTAAGTAACCTTTTGTGTGCAAAAGCAGCAGAGATCTTTGCACTCATTTCTGCCCTCCCTGCTGGACTCTTCACTTACATGTAGCACCTTCCCAAACCCCAGCAAAGGGAGTTGCTCTGGCCTTTTCCAAGGACTGCTTCTGGTAGTGTCACCCTCCAGAACAGCTGACTGTAATCAAAGGAAGGCATTACTTCCAGTACTTTCCAGCAGACCTGATCCAGGTCCAGTCTGTCCCAGGACAGCACGGTAGTCTACACCATGGTGGTCTGTGAAACAGACTTGCTTGTTTTTCACTATTTATAAAGGAGTTGGGAGACTAGAGCATGAGAGGGTATGTAAAGGTGACTAGAACAAAAAACTAATGCTGCTTTGCAGACCAAAAAGCTCATTTTTAAAACAGAAAAAATGAAGACTACATATAACCTACTGTGTTGGGTTTGAGTCTCCCTGTATTTGGCTATGATCTCCCTCTTTTCTTTGTTACATTATAAAAACAGCTCCCCAAAGGAGGCTTCTCTGAGCTCCAGCAACATTGGCACTATTAAACAATGGGTCCCTTGAAGAGCTCTTTTTCATATTATGCAATTAATCCTTCACATGGTGAAAAGCTGCCACTGAGCAAGAAGATCCCAAACTTTGAAAATAGGAAACATCATCATTTAGGGGAATTAAGGAAAACCATCTGTGCTTGTTAAGGCTTTGCTGCCTGAAGGAAACAGCACACCACAGCTTGCCAGTAAAGCCAAGCTCGGAGTCAATACTGGTAGCAGAAGCCAAAGGCAGGAAATACCATAGGTCTGTGAGTTTGAAATGGTATCAGGAGATGTTACCATCTTGTAGCTGTATTAAAAAATGTATTTGTCTGACATGCAGTGGGGCAAGATTTGTTTACTGCTGCATGAACACTTCAATAAAGAAGTTAACCCTTTCCCAAAAACATAAACAATTTTCTCAGTGAAGCATAGCACTAAAAAAAATACTTAAATGTTTTTCAAAACCCATATTTTTTTTTTCCATTAAAAAGTTCTTTGCCCTGAGGACATTTAATTTTTAGATTAAATAAATAAATCCTGTCTTTTTTACCTTATGAATTATGAACATGGATTTGTGGGGAAAATGCACCTCTTGAAATGTTGTAACAGGCTTTTAGACCTCCAAAATGGTGGTTGCCTTTTTCTGAGAAGTAAAACTCCTGAGGAAACTACTCCAGGTTTGTTGCTCATGAAGTACACTCCATTTTTTTTTTATAATTAACTAAATAGCACAGAATCACTACCTTTTCCCTAAAGCTGTTTTTTTATTTTCCTGTAGGAGTTTTCACAATTTAATTTAATATTGCCAGTTTTCCCAAGTTAAATTAATACCACCAAATAGGTAAATCCTTCAGAGATCAGTCAATCTCAAACCAGAGCTGGGCAGACAACTTGCAGTTGTTTTTGCTGCAATTTTAAGTATGTTGCTCTTATTGGTTTTCAAAAGCAAGGAAACATTTTTAATTCTATGCTTGATTGTTCCTATGAGGTAAAGCAAAAAAAAAAAAAAAAAAAGGCAAGAGGACATTGTTTAGAAAACTAAAGCTCTCCTTGCCCCATCTGCCAGTTGCACTGCCATCAATGCTGCTTGGCTGTGAGAAATGCTGACTACATGGACACGTATCAGGAGAACTGAAGTGCCACAAAAGGTCACTGACATTTTTCCCATGCTGAAGTTTTGGGAAATTCTGGCAAATTAGGCAAGCTGAGCATCACTGAGGCAAAATTACACGTAAACATGTAGCACAGATATTCAAACAAATAATTAAAGCAAATCCCCCTGAGTTACAGCCTGCTGCCTGGATGTTTGAAAACAAGCTCCTGAGGAGTGGTTACAAAAGACCTCTTTCACTGAAGTGAACAAGGATGTTCTGAGGGGCTGGAGAACCTCCCTGCATGCAGAGCACACTGGTACCAAGCAGCACAGCTTGCCTTGAGCTCAGCTGCAAACGGGAAACAGAGTTTTTATCCTGCAGTTTCACACTTATTTCATATGGAGCCAAGCAATTTCTGCTAAATCTTCACTGGTAAGATTTAATAAGCAGAAAAAAGGAAAACAAAATTGACAAATAAAATGGAACGTGTCTGGATTCTCTACTGACAGTCTTGAAATGTATCATTTTATTTCTGAGTAGACCACTACTGATTTTTCTGTTTTGCTCTGAGCAGACAGAAATTTTTTCACCACAGTTATACTCCCTTTCTTTAGAACTGTTTGTCACCAAGAGCCCTGCACAGAGCTGACAGGGAAAGCAGAGCCTCTGCTAGCAGATGGGCCCATTAAGATCTTTCGCTTAAGGCCAACATGAGTGGAACCAAAGTGCTGTCTGTACATAAGATTACCTGAAGTGGTCACATGGGTTGAAAGGACTGAATTATTTGTTCCTCCATCTCTTCAGGGCACACCTGCAGTTTTTAAGTTAACTTCCCCAGCACACCAGTGTCCAGTTCACAAGGCCATTTTTACTTTCTTCCATGCTGCAGTAGTTTTAGAGCCTCTTCTTGCCTCGATTTCTGTGATATGCATCCACTTCCTTGCCTCCACTGCAGTTCCTTCCTTTCACTTGTAAATTATTCATTCTGTCGTTTAGCTCAATTTAGTTTCAATTTGCAATGTCATTCAAACACAGCACAGTAGATTTATCCTCTCCTTTCTCCTCCTCTCCCCTCCCTTCCCCTCCCATCTGCATCCATTGGAAACGGTCTCAAAAGGAGAAGGAGTCAGAGTGCAAAACTTCTGTTTTTGTCTTTTCTGACAGGGATAACAGCAACCACTTCTGAAGAGTTTAGTGCAGTTGCCACTTCTATAATCTAATTGTATGGTAAACAATGATGGGCCAAATGTGTAACGAATACTGATGGGTAAAACTCTAGTCAAAGTTCCCACTGGCACAAAACAATTTCTCAGTAAATTATTTTGCAAAGCTTTCCCTGAAATCAGATATCCCTGTAGTTCAGTTTAAAAAGGCAGGGAAGAAACTACAAGGAAGTGGTTGATGAACAGTCAGAACTGAAGGGCAAAGGGATATAATCAGGCAATAGAGATGTTTATTCTATGTAAAGGAAGAATTAAAAGTTCATTTAACCTTGAAGGAAAACAACCCTATTAAAGAAAAGGAAACCATCACTGCCAAGACTCTATTGTAAGAAAAAAGTCCGTAATCGATTTTTGTATCGCATGGTGGGGTGAAGGCAGTGGGATTCCTGGAGGGGTGCTAATTCATGGGGATAACCTGGGGACACAGCAGCTGCTGCCTCTTTTGATTTGAAGCAGTGCAGCCTCCGTACTACTGAACCTTGCTTTGAAAGGGAGCCCCAAGAAACTGAAATCAGTAATTGAAGGAGTTGCCACACACTACCTGCCAAGTCCTGGTGAGGGACTATGCAGGAGGGACAATGCAGGCCCTTCCTAGACAAGGTCCTTCAGCAAGAGTGATGCCGTCCGGGCAGCAGAGCTGCAGGAGGAGAGGTGTAGGGGGATCCAAGTCTGTCTCACAGCAATGGGCTACTAACTGCCTGGGACTGGCCCCTAAACCCGATGGATGCTGAAATCAGAGTTTGCCTTCTGTTTGCCCTCACTTCTGTCTACCTGTTAGAAAATCCACATGCCTTATTTTTGCCTACTCTTCCTAGATTTTGTGTTAAAATCCTGCAGGTACTGCCATTTCCTACACCATTCCAACAGACTCAGCTACTTTGCTGCACTACCAGGAAATCAGAAAGCCACAGCACTCCCCCTTCCTTTAGAAAGAGGTTAAAACCAGTTCAGTGCCAACGGGCTTGAGGTCTAACTCTGCTCCTTTATGACAGACTGCACAGTATCTTGCCCGGGCACAGCACCTCTTGTGGGAGGACTGCCTGGGTCAGAGACTGCTGCAGGTGTCAGCATTCACAACTCAAGGCAAACACAACCACACGGTGAGAGCTCGTGTCATCAATCACACGTGCTGCACCTTATGTAACTTCATTTCTGACTCATGATTCAAACAGACACAGTAGGGTTTATTATAACCCATCTTCTAATGCCAAAAGAGTTTTTGTAAAAATGCATCTTAGAAAAGCCAAAATTCACTTCTTGTATTTTTTTTTCTGTCTTCAGCTTCTTTCTTCAGCTTTCCTTCCTCCTCCTCCACTTTCATGTGATGCTAAGCCACAGACTCTCCAGGCAGTTTCCCAAATAATCTATGCTTAAGATGGACTCCAAGAAGCAGATTCCCAGCCCACGGTTTTAGCTTTCCATGTCTAAGAGTACCAGCAGCTCAGCAGGTAAATGTTTGTGCCTAGCACCAAGCATTGGAGTATACTATGACTTAAACTGAGGGATTTCATGAGATTTTGGTTGTTTGATTTAATTCAAGAACTGCGTCAAAGCTGTTTGCTCCAGTAGCAAAAGCTTCAGGACAGCTCTGTACCCAGTAATACATACAAGTCATTGAGTGCAGTCACTCAATGACTTTTAAGTTCACGACCTTGAGCAGTATTTTCACATCTCTTTTTCTGAACCACAAAAAATGGGATATTTACTGTCTTGTTTCAAGGTAAAAGGACATTGTCAGCCTAAAATAAGGCCTTAACAGCCACATATTTCTTCCCAGTGAACAGAAAAAGACTGTTCAGAATTCCTGATATTAAATGGAAAAGATAACCTATCTTACTGATGGATTTTTTTCCCCCAATCTGTTTGTCTGTTATCTCTTCTGGAGGGAAGTTTTCAGTAATGTACTTGCTATATTTTGGCCTTTCATACAACAATACATGAAAAAATCTTCCAACAAACTAGACTTGTAACATCTATTTTGATACAGATATTGCTTGCAATTTATAAGTTACAACGTTATGAAAGCCTGTAACAAATGAGGATAGTAATAATTTTGATGAGGGTTTTATAAAAAGTTTATAAACACCATCTTTTGCACTTGCATCTTTTGTCTCAATGCTCAGAGCATCTAATAAACAGAAATTAAAACTCTTTCTAATCCTGCACAAATAGCCTAATATTATGTCACTTTTCATACTGACACAATCAGAATTAAAGGGACAGAAGTGCACCCCAAAACTCTGGTTCTCCTTTTCTTTATGCTCATCCTGATGTTCTACTTTTAGATTTCTAGTCTGGTCTGAAGCTGTTTTCTAAAGCAAGATTAAGTGCAGCTGCTAGATTGCAGCATAATAATGGTGCTTTGTAATAAAAAAAATAATAGAAGAGTAACTTCTGGGTATCTAATAAAGGGGGCTTTATTAATGAAGTCACATACGCACATTGCAAGGAAAACCGGGACTCTGGGGAATGGCCAGAGCATCCCAGTTGCTGATTTGTTGTTAGGTTTTTTAGTCACATTGCCACAGAACATGAAATATTGATGAAAAAGCAGCATGCAGAGTATGTCGCCTATATCTGCAGTACATGGATTGATGCTTGCCTATCATGAGACAGAACTAAAAGCAGGTATACAAAGAAATTAATAGAACTCAACAGCTCTTGCCAACCAAAATCTCCCAGTCTTTGCCTGAATACTCATTCTGCTTGTGCTAAGCACGTTTACAACCCTTTGCAATATGCCATCATATTTCAATATTGTATGTGTTATTTTGCCCAATTAAAAAGGACAAACCCAGGAAAATCTAAACAAATCCTAGTATCTGAACGGAACGAATGACATCTGGTAAAGAATTAGTGAAGTGACTGTAATCTCTTTCTCAATCTTATTTCTGACTTCAGGCCATCACAATCACAAAACCTCTGCAGTCACAACATGAAAGATACCAAAACTTGATGTCCAAAAGAAAGCCTCTGTGACTCAGAGGAAACAGGAGCCAGTGATATGACTTCTGCTTCGAAAGGCTTGCAGGTTGGAAACATACTTGGTTTTTTCCAACTGTAACAAGTAGTCTGAGGAGATTAGATTATCTCTTCTAATAAGCTTTGCTTAACACTTTAGCGTCCTTTCCATTGTAGATCTCAAAATGCATTGCTAAACAGTGGGCAATCAAATTCACATTTCTGAAGGGAAAACTTATATAGAGAGAATCACTAATGAACACTGAGTCTGTGTTTGATCTCAGACAGGAATCACAGGCAAAACCCACCTACTCCTCTTGAAGCCAGGGAAATTTTGCAACTGACATTAGCAGGACTAGGGTTTCACCCTAGCAATCTGATGCCTCTGCCATTTCCCTGGTAGGGTTAACAATTCCAAAAACTCCCATCCAGCTAAAGCTATTTTGCTAATTTCGCCTCCATAAGGCTGTCACCATAATAGCAATAAGATATGCAGGGAGATCATTAAGTAGTTGCAGCAGAATGAACACTCCTTGGATACCTTTTCCCTTGCACATTGGTTATGGTTAACAGTCGTATACATCAAACATAAGAAAGCATCATCTAGGCCCTATTTCAGGCAAAGAGAGGCCTGATAGAGAAAACCCATCTGTTTCAGAGCCAATGTCTTTATTCTGTACATCTGCTCAGTTCATTTCATTTGGTGTTAATATACTTTGCTTCACAAGAATCTTTACTCATGAAATAGTTGTTAAAGAACAGTAATTTGTTTGATTCACTACTGTTCTCTGTATTTCTGCCTTTTCTGGATCTCTCTCACAGTGCAGATGCTGGGAATAAGCCAGTCACTCTGATGCCTAAAGATTTTTAGCTTTTTATATATATTGTAGATTTTTAATTCATAGTTGTATAGTTTCTAACATTTTCTAACACTGTAGAATAATAGATTACCCTTTCTCACACATTATGCCACCTTCTTGAAATTCTGTTTAGTCTTATTCTCGAGAAAAAAATTTCTAACAAGAACATCCTGTTTGCACCAGCACCCTGGAGACATAACAAAAATATAGGGCTAAGAACCTTTGGAGAGATTCCAAGGGGCAGGCCTAAGGGTGGGTTACCGGGGCAACCGGTCTCCTGTTGGATGTACTTGCTAGATAATACTAATTAATTACACTTATAACATTATGGAAATCAGATGCCACATGCGTGTATAGCTATACTTTGTGCACCTGAAAGCTTTCATTGAAGAACTGCTCTTTATGTTACCACTTTTAATACTGTTTGGTAAGTCTGTCTTCTGATTCTAGGCAACAACTCTATGGACTTTTCCAAAGAACCTTACTGAGATAGCAGAGCTCGTGTTTTAAAGAAAGTTCTCTTGTGTCACCATGGGAAGATCATTCTGCTGCTCCCTTCTGGGCACTCTTTTTTTTTTCTAATAGAATTGTTATGCACTTTTTATATAGATCTTTATTATACAATTAATGTGTGAGTGTAAGCATGACATGCTTCAGTGAAGGGAATGACAAAATGGGACAGTTATTGTTCCTTTCTTTATTTGGGTGTAGTTTGGGGTTGGTTTTGTTTTTTATTTATAGTTTTGACAGTCATTTTCACTTTGCCTTCCATTTTCATTACCTACCTTCTGAACATTGTTCAACCTAGTGGGAACAAGGCTCTCTTCATACTGACTGTCTGCAGTTACACTTTAGTGAGAAGAGGGGTGCTTAACTCTTCCTACTTGTCCTCGGGGGATGAAAACTTCATCCTCTTCATTTCTGACATTTGCTGATAGCTATGGGTGGTTGGTTAGAAACGAGTCCAGCTATCCTGTATAGTCACAGAATCACAGAATTTCCTAAGTCGGAAAGAATCTACAGGATCATCAAAATCTAACTCCTGGCCCTGCACAGGACACCCCAAGAGTCACACCATGTGCCTGAGACCATTGTCTAAACACTTCTTAAACTCTGTCAAGCTTGGTGCTGTGACCACTTCCCTGTGGAGCCTGTTCCAGTGCCCAACCTCCCTCTGGGTAAAGAACCACTTCTTAATATCCAGCCTACACCTCCCTGACACAGCTTCAGGCCATTCCCTTGGGTGCTGAGTGAAAACTAACTGCTACAGTAAGGTGTGTTACACCTCAGAGAGCCCTGAACAACTGCTTACTGCTTCAGAAACCCCGTGTGGTGCTGTAGGACAATGCCATGTTAAGATGCTCATTGTCATCCCAGACAGCTGCAAAACCCTATTAAAGAGCTCGACAGACTAATTAGCTTGAGTACAGTGCTGAAGAACAATGTTGCTTTGCTATTACCCCACTAGCTCGCTTGACGCTCTCTCCACTGCACAGTATAGACATGCGTTTCACAGGAAAAAATTAGTTCTCTTTATTAAGTGATAAACTCCTTTTCACTCAGTTTGTCCCTCAGTTTTTACATACTTATCTTCAGGTTTTTGGAGCTAAATACACTGCTCCCATAAACTGCAGCCAAATCTAATTAGGCCTGTATCCAAAATCATAAAAGAACTCAGATTAAATGTCACATCCGTATTTATCTGAAATGTTTAAAACTTCCAGTCCTCTCCAGGCATAATAAAAATTTGTGTTCTCTATATGGTTTTTCCCTCTGGAAAAATAATGATCTATCATTTTACAGGCATCAAAGTATGGCTGTATGATTGGCATCTGACAGATTTCATTAAAGTCATCTTTCTTTGAAAAGTGAAATCTGTAATTCTGTTTGATGTAGGATTCCCTCTGTGCATTTTATATGTGTACACTGTGAGCATGCCTGTATTTCCCTTCTTTTCTGAAAGTAAATCTTTCTGTGGTATTAAAGAGATTTTGAATACATTGAAGCAAGTAGAAATTACACAATTTTGTATTCAAAATTAATGTATGCAATACACACTATACAATGTCTATGTGTGTATGAATAACATGGGTTTTATATTTGGTGTCTGTCTCACTGTTGGTTTCACAGAGGAGGCTTAACACCTTAAAGGGTGCTTTGCTGTTCAGAACCTCTGCTGATTTGTACCTTGAAGACTCTTCAGCTTTCCACAACAGTTCGCTCCCACACTCTGCTGGGCCAGAACATCAGCCCACAGATGGTGTGGGTTCCTATGTATGCTCATCAACAGGCTGAGGATCAAGAACAATTAATTGGGTTTTTTCCCCACTATTACAAGGGAGATTCAAGACATTGCCCCAATCAAATTTGCATGTCTTGCTTACCAAGTGTATTGCAGCCACTAGCTAACCACAGTTCTGCTAATTCCGGTATTTGAATGCTCTTTCATTTAGTACTTCCTGTGGTGACAGTAAGCACATTTCAGGGCCCACTGACTGAGAAAGTCAAATGATATGATATGAAAAGACTAAGATTAAATCAACTTTTTAATTCTAGATGTCAAATATACAGGAATCTACTGTGAATTTTCACCAAATGAGACTGTCATTCTTTATCCTATAATTAGCTACATATAGAAATCATCTTTTATAATCTATTCCTTTTCCTTATAGCTATTGGTTAAACTATTATGTGTTGGTCACTTAAGTTTCCTACTGAAGAGTAGGAAAAGGGCATAAAAGATGAAGTATGCCAGAAATTCAAGTAACTTTACCAACATAAACCCAGATTTTCAGAAGGGCTTTGCTTCAATGGCTCTAAGGCAAGCCTTGCTCACCATTTGGAATCTATTATTTGTATTTTATTAGTATCATTCAGAAGTATGAATAATAGCAACATATATTAATAATTATTCATAATTACCATTACTACTTGAATCACAGGAAATACAGCTATCCACTTGGGATCAAAAATATATTTGCATCCTTAAGGGAGTTGTCAAGGTTTTGCATTGTGAGTGACACTACTTCACTCATAGGACAGCCATATAAATAAATATAACTTAAATATAAATAAATATAATTGAACATGTAAAATAAACAAATTTAAATTCACGCTATAAAAACATAATCTGATATGGAAACGGATGTTTTTTCCTGACAGCAGCTAGTTCAATTTTTCCCCACCAAGGAAGGACTTAGAATTACTATTTAGTCAATACAGGGTTGAGAAAGAAGAATTTTTTCTCGTCCAAGGAAAATAAATGATGAAGGTATCTAGATGTATCATTATATTAATACATGGCAATCATTAATACATGAAAATCTTCGGGGAAGGGAAAGGCAGTTACTTCGTGCAGTCTCTCCCCTTCTCCCAGTGCCAGGTGTAATTATAGATAGCAGCAACATGTTGACAATAAGCTTTTAAGAAGAAAGGGAAGTCATGGGAATAGAAATGCAGTGCCATATAGAAAAAAACCAGCAGGAGAAACACCTGAAAATGCAGTGAGCTTCTCTCCACAAAGACAGAGCCGTGGCAGCAGTACGTTATGCCCACTGCAGTTAAACAGATGGCTGCAAAGGCTGGAACAGTACAAAGATCACAGAATATCCTGCAAAGCCATAGAAGGAAGGAAACCAGTAGCATTGCTTAATAGTCTGCTTATTTTACAGTCAAGTGGATTGCCAAGCAACTAAGCTGTAACAAGCTCCATATTTAGGGGAAGAAATGTTTGTCTTCTGTCTGTCCCTGCTTGCAAATGGCAAGTGCAGGGCATTTCTAAGCCAGATAATTCGAGTACAGCATGTTCCACGAGCCCTGAGCCTGTGCTGCTGAGCAGCCAGTGTTAATCACGGCAACAGACACGCGCGCCTTGTAAGAGGCCAAGTTTGTCATCATCACTGTGACTTTCACTCTCTGCTGTTCCAAACAAAACACAAACAGAAGACCTGCAAAAACCTGCAGTTACTCAGGAATCTGAGATTCCCACATTACTTAGCATGACTGGATTTCTTTAGGATTCAAAAATGTCAACCTCGGTGACAAAAAGAGCTCGATTTGGTTGTCTAAGCAGGTGCATCTAAAGCTGTTTGAGATGCATAGGGTAGCTGATACACTGACATAAAGCACAGACAGAACACCCCAGGGACCAACAGCTGGTGGCCAGGTAAAATATGTTCAGGGCATCTGAAATGTCTCTAGCTGCCTCATTTAGGCAACTGATCTGAGCCCCAAATGACCCTTTTATGTCTTGCATTCTTCATCCATGTCACCATCCACACATAAAAATGAGTTAGCATTTAAAAGCACCTATACGAAAGTACAAATACATACAGTATTCAGAGCACATCTGAAATCATTTGCAAAGACTAAAAACGTAATATTCCTTCTGACAGACACATACTGAAGACACTCACCCAAAGGAACCATCTTGCAAACACAATGCTCAAGTCTGAAGAAAGGTGTGATTAGGACAAATGGCAGAAGACTCAAAAGGATAACACTTCAAGACCCAGGTAGTCCAGTCCCTGTCCCATGGCATCCTGCTGCTGGAGAAGGACAGTGCAGGAACAGAACAAGCCCAGGTCATTCACATACGTGGGACAAAATGACCCCAGCCTGGGTGATTGACACCCACAACATTATTTCAATGATAAATGTAGTTGGTAAACTCAGCACTCACAGCCCACAGGAGAAGATGCAATTATCTGAATGATTATCTGACTGGTGGCTTATCAAGAAGCACCTGACTACCTTTATTCAAAAAATACATCTTTTTCCCTGATTCAGCTCTCTGACATCCAGGATCCTGTCTAATCGTGACACAATAACATTTAAGGTGAAAAACTATAAACTAAGTGTACAAATAGTACCTCAACCAAGACTGATATTACATTAATGCTCAGCTAAAATATTAAGAAATGAAAAAGAATTGCTAAAAAATAATTACTTAAAACAATTAACCAATTTTGAAACGGATTCTTTTTGTAATTCACTGTTTTACTTCAAATAATAGGATCAAATCAATGACAAAATCACTGTTTCCCTGCAATCTGAAATTCTATTAAGAATAAAAAAAGGATTCAGCAATGAAACATCCACTGGCTGATCAGAACTACATTTGATTGGAATATGACTAAAATGTCTTTGCTTGGGAAATTATTGCATTTAAACTCACTGTTTTCAGTTCCAAATTTATGTTTCACAGCCTTGCCTCAGTTCCTCTCTTCATATACCCAACGAAAACTGACAATAGAAACCCACAAACCCACAACTGAAAACAAGCCTTTTCCCTGAAGGAGGATGTAATGTAAAAGCTTCTTTATTACATACTAGCTATAGAAAACCCCTATTGTATGCATGTGTAAAATGTTTACAATATACAATATTAGCACATACATGTGCTCCTACTGTGTTATCCAGTAACTGCCACAATAACAAGTAGAGAACACAAAACTAGGAGTACAAATAACTAAACATAAAATTCTGCCATTGCTTTATGCAAGTGCTGCTTTGCAGGCACGGCAGGTACCTTCCACTCACCACAAGCACTTGCTGCTAAGCAACTTTCAAATCTTGTTCGAAGCACATGAAATTAGTGACTGGAATTGGAAGCAACTTTGTGTTGTGCAGAGATGTATGGGGGTGAAAGTGCTTCCAGCTGTGAAGCTGTAGCTGAAAAACCAAATTCTCTTCCTTACCATTAAAGATGGCTGTTGTCAGTCCACTCGGAGGCCGAAAAATCCCATTTAGCAGAAAAATTAACTACCTTACAGGACTTGATGAAAAGTCTCCTCTCAAAATCAGTTGCTTAACAACATAGCTCACTGATTTCCTACAAAATATCATGAACTCTTAAGTGTACAAACCAGAGTGGCCATAGCATGGAGTTTGAGGATCAGTCAGATGTGTTTGTGGTAGACAAAATGAATAACTCTGGTGTCTAAGATACACTGTGCATCAGATTAAGCCTGACCAGCCAAATCACATACAGTGCTGGGAGTCAGTCATGAGGAACAAATAAGTAAGTGACAGGTACGAGACAAAAATATGGTAAGACTGCTCTATGCCAAATAACTGAAGGCTATGTCATAGATAACAGTAGCTATTTTCTCCACATGTCTGTTTGCTTCCCATTACTGAGAGGATAGGCTTGTTTTGGTCTTACTTTTCTTACCATTTCAGGGATTGTATCAAAAAAGATTTAAGCCTTTTAGCTTCAGAAGAGCTTTATATCCACTTTCAAGATACTCAATGACTATCTGTTAATTGAAAATACATACTATCTTCTGGCTACCTATACTTTGGACACTTTGACTCATTCATGACAGACACCTAGCTAAAGCCCTCTCTGTAGCCAATCATACTCTTTCAACTGGATCTGTCCACCACAAACTGATAAATGCATTTTTATAGATTTACTGAATTGATTCAGTGCACTCTTTTATGCTCAGGCAACCTCTGTGGCGTGCTATATGGGCTGTAACAGAAAGGAGAGCATTGTGTTTTGTACAGCTGAGGACTATAAGTGTTCAGGAAGAACCTGAAACACCGACTGTTGGAAGTGATCATACAGCACATGAAACATGGCATGTTTGGTCATTTTCTCCACTGTCATCTTTAGAGTTGAGGACAATTGAGGTAGCTCTTCAGCAAGTTCATAATACACATTCTGAAAATAAGAGATTTTTCAGAGTAAATTTTTTCTATGCAGTAGGAAAATCTCTGTGAGGCCATACTAGTGATGCTGAATGGGTGGATAAGCCTATGCTTAGAAATCTAAGTTCTAAATAAAAATGGTAGTGCTGCAGCTGGAAGCTGTAGGAGATCTTGTCAATAAGCAGAGATTTTCAGTTATTTTCCCTCAATTACAAGGTTCTAGATCTAAACGAAGCAATGGACTGAAAGGGATCTTACCATAGATGGAGCTAAAAGGAGGGGAGGCATCACTACATAGGGCATAAATACATCTCATTTGTTCATTACAGAAAGGAAAAAAATGGTAATACCTCATTTTCACAGGAGCTGAAAATAGCATGGCAGCCCACGGGAAGGCACAGCTGGTACTCAGGCTTATTGCTACCATCAAGGCTGAACAGCCAGCAGGATTAGGAGCAAGCCAGGCTCAAACAAAACCGCATCAGGCAGTTTCTCCTGTCCCTGGCTCCCACCTGGCCCCAGTTCTGCCTTTTCCTGCTCACTACACTGTTAATGCACATCCCACCACTAACGCAGCTTCAAACGGCACGATGAGAGACATGGGAGCAAGATCACAGTCTGGGCTCCTGCCCGTTCTCCTACAGCACAGATTGCTTCCTGTATTGAAGAGGGAACCATCTGGGAAGAAGAGCAAATGCTCGGTCACTTAATTGGTACTTTCAGTAAAGCAGACCACAGTCAGGATTGACAGACCTAGACAAAGCAGGATCAGGGCTCTATGGACATCATGAACTCTTGTTCTTGAACAGCAGACAAGAACAGTGTGAGATTATTTAGTAGGGCAGATCATCTGCCACTCAGCTTCTCATATAGATACTCATATAGATACTGGAATAAAGGGAGACTGATTTCTTGTTTTTAATTTCTAAAATGGCCTCATTTACTAGAATCACTTAAACAGCATTTCCAGCATTTTCAACCTTTTCCATTTTACATTTTAAGGATGTCTCTTGGTTTCTTCATGGGAATGGCAGCACTCTTTAAAGAAGGATGGGCAGAATTAAGAAATCTACCATCCAACCTGTTCATATCTGCCCCCACCCTTTCTCCCATCCTCCCCCCTCTCTTACACATATACAGTACACATATCTACTTGGCATATGAGATTTTAGCTCTTACACTTGCTAAATCACCCACAATTTAAGAATTTACTATTCCAGGATCTTCCATGTTGCAGACTTCCTTCACTCTTCTAGGTCATCACACCTCAATTTTCTTGTTGTTCAAGAAAATTGATGATCTGACCTCTTCCTTCAGGTTTCCAACTACTCTCTTCAGTTTATTTCAGTCTCCACAGATCAGCCATCTAGCCTAGGCTTGATTTTGCAACAGCTTGCAAAACATATTTTGTGCTCAATTCCTGTTTTTGTCAGACTCTCGTAAGTTTTAAAACTAGCTCAAGTTTAGTATTTAGCTCCTGAAGAGTATATGAACAATAGGCTGTTCCATATAAAGAGTAACTTTTATACTACCTTGGACAATGGCCTAAATGCTGACTATTACAGGTAACATCCTCAAAAATTTCAGGTGGCCCTTCTCGTCTCATGTTCTCAGAATTGTTGATGCTCTGCCACTATGGATCAACACAGACATCTCTAGGCCTTCCCACCAGCAAGTATCTAAGGGAAGGCCCTATCCATGGGTTGGGCAATTAACACTTTCCAGTACCCATTTTCTTGGCATCCTCCAAATATGTATCATTAGGTTTGCAGAAATATCACCAAAGGGCTGACTGCACAGCAGCATTCTTGCTTGTCAAGAAACCTGAGAGCACAGGAAAAACGGTAGCATTTCATCTTGAATTTCTGAAAACTACAAGGAGTGTTATGAAAGGCATTATAAATAAAAACAGTAAAACACGTTGACATTTTCACATGAATATTACTACAAGTAATTTGACCTTCATGCACCCATCTTTTGATGCAGTATGTATATTTTTGTACAGTAATTCATGCGCATTCTTATTTTAGCTAAGAAAGTTTACTTCAATTAACCTTAAATCCACACCTTGTTAACTCAGCCTAGTCCTAACTGAGAATCTGGAGGGTTTTTATACCATCTTAATTAAACTTCTTTTAAAAAGCCACACTTTTATTTAAACCTAAGTCAGAACACCTCCAGACAAACCTTATAAGAGATAATGTACTATTTCTGAGAATAGCAATCACAGAAAAGAGTGATCTCATGAATCAGCCTAAGCTCTTAAGAACCCAGCACAAAGATTTTCAACACCTATTTAGTACAAGTCTCTCATGGCTCAAACCCACCTTGATATGCTGTACCCGAAGAAAATGTGACCAGCTGCAAATGACCGCCATGCAAAACTCAACTGCAGTGCAACAACTGCTGTTCTTGATTTTTTTTTTTTTTTTGCACATTAGCATCCTACTATAGCTGGTGTGAAATCATTTGCAAAGATAAAACTTGAGTCCATGGAGGTTGTTTTTTAACTTAGACTCCTTTAAAGGCCCTGGAAAAAGCAACTTTATGAATAACAAAGTATGTTACCTCTGCTTTTGCTCATAGCCAGCTCTCTATTCTTCTTGCAAAGAATGAAAGCAAATGAAATATTGGAAAATAAGGTAATTTTTATAATGTTTAAAGTATTTCTTCACAGAATCACAGAATCATTTAGGTTGGAAAAGACCTCCAAGATCATCGAGTCCAACCTTTGACCGATCTCCACCTTGGCAACTAAACCATGGCAATAAGTGCCATGTCCAGTCATTTCTTGAACTCCTCCAGGGATGGTGACTCCACCATCTCCATGGGTAGCCCATTTCAATGCTTTCCATGAAGAAATTCTTCCTGATGTCCAATTTGAACTATCCCTGGCCCAGCTTGAGACCATTTCCTCTTATCCTGTCACTGGCTGCCTGGGAGAAGAGGCTGACCCCCACCTATTTACAGCCTCCTTTCAGGGAGTTGTAGAGAGTGATAAGGTCTCCCTCAAGCCTCCTTTTCTCCAGGCTAAACAACCCCAGCTCCCTCAGTTGTTCCTTGTAGGACTTTTGCTCTCAGCTTTCCACTAGCTTTGTTGTCCTTCTCTGGACAAGCTCCAGCACCTCAATGTCTTTTTTGGAGTGGACCAGAACTGGACACAGCACACAAGGTACACGCACCAGTGCTGAGCACAGAGGGACAAAGAGTGCACCTGTCATGTTCTTGTCCTATCATGATTATCTCATTCACCAATCTTTTACAGATTAATGTCTTAGATTACTGTTTAGAAGTTTATCTTGATTAGATTTCATTCTGGCTCTAACCAGTAATAACTTTAGCTATTACTTGACTGGCTGTCCTCATTTTCTTCTTCAAAATTATTTAATCAGACCAATTCTGAGAGTTTGGATGCTACAAAGCAAAAGAACAGCCAGAGAACTGTGATTCAGTTTTAGAATTTAACTGTTGTTAAAATAGCTGGGCATCTTTTTCTTTGAAATGTGTTTTCAGACAGAATTTCAGAAATAAAGACAGGACTAATGGCCAGATTTGAGCCAATTAAAAAAAAAAAACCAAACAACCAACTAACCAACCAACCAACAAAAAATCCCTAGAAAACAATTGGCTACGTCCAGCAGACGATTTTCAGAGATGAAATGCCGGTTTCTGAAAGCCAGCTTGGCAGTATGATTTTCCCTGAGCTGTACATAAGGCAGCAAGCACCTAAGTCAGCTGCAATGCAGGCTTCCCATAGCGCCTCTGATACACCTCCACCTCTGTTGTATCAGTATGTCTGAAATGCTTCTGGAGATGAAAGGACAGTCCACTTTTCATATTCATGTAAACTTTTAGCATATCCACACACAAAAATAACAAGACTTACTGCCTGCCATGGTACTGAACTCCCTGGCAAGAAGCAGGAAGACCACGGCTTCTCATCAGCAATGATATGCTATATAATGAGACAGCTTCAGGCTTTCCTTCACTGGGAAAAAAATGCTTTAATTTCACTAAACTAGTCTGTTAAAAACAAGGCAGTTGCAGTTTTAACTAACAACAGCTGTCAAAGTAAAATAAATGAATGAATAAATAAATAAGTATACACACATATTACATACATAAACAAAAACTGGCAGATTTTTTTTAGCTTCTTTGTCCATAGTTAGATTGTTCAATGACACAAAGACACTTCTTTCTTCCTTGTGCAAACCAAACCAAATCAGGAGTACATACAAAGCAGTGACCTATGGGAGAATAACTGAAAATGCAGACACCCATATTTGCTGCCAGGCTGCAGACAGCAGCTGCTGCCCGCGGCACCTCATTTGACAGTGAGGGCGGCTGCACTGACGTTCCACATTACAGAGTCATATCGCTTTGTTCCCTCAGGGGAGCCTCTCTGTTTAAGGGGATACTATTAAGGATGGCAAGTCCAAACATGAGCCCATTTTTTTTTGTCTTTTCGTATAATTATGTGTGATTATTAATCTGTATTTTTTGGAAGAATTAACTGAATGTCTCTATAGACGCACAAACAAGACATAACCTAACTAAATGCCAGGCACGTAGTTCACCAAACTGCTGCAGTACAGAGCACTGGTTTGAAATCTACAGCTTTATTCCTTTCTGACAGACAGCCAAGCCCCATGAAGACTCTAGGTCATTAGCATACATGCAATGCCCCAGAGCAACCAAATGAACGTTTCTCTGCATCCAGATGGTCACTGTGATGCGCAATGCCCACGGCAGTGCCACCTCCATGGCGTGAAGCCTAACACAGCAAGAACCCCAGCGGTGAAAATATTCGTAGCTATAAAGGTAAGTTTAGAAAAGGTCCTGCATAAAGGTCTTTGAATGCCCATTGTCTGTAGGACCCCCCTGCTGTGACAGACCACTAGTGCTTTATCCTGAGCAGACAACATAATCTCTGTTATCGTTGCTGTTGTATCCTTGTGGGCTGGGGCAACACCCCCTAGTCCCACTATGATGTGGTAACTGCAAATGATACTAAAGATGATGTAGTACGTCTTACTTAACACACTTGACAAATCCTTCATCCCACTCCTATCTCCTTGTGCTATCAGAACATTCCAAAGTCTCAGCAAGATGTCTCTAGCAGGTCAGCAGTTGTAGAGGAATGTGCTCCCATTTGTACTGGCACAGAACTGCCCTTCTATCCTGTGACCAAGGACACCGTATCCTCCTGTGCAATGTTCATGCGTCAGGCCTCTCGCTTGTGTGGATTCCTGGAGGAACTTCCACTCTTGATTGTGACACTTGCAGTTTAGATCTTGCTGCTCTTTATCTGGCTGCTCACTTCCATCATTTGGAGCTTTTCTCCATCCAATCACACAGGCAGCCTGATTATCACCCTCTTCGCTCTGTACAGCTTATCTGGAGTTATCACTGCAGACCATGCAAACAGCAGAGGATGCAGAGAATAGCCAGGCTGACACATGTTATACATGTTCCAGAGTCAGAGGAATGCTTTCCCCAGCTGATTTTAACCCTTAGCAGACCTTTGCCTCCACCCGCTGCCTATAAAACAGCTAGACCGCTTGGCCTCACGTCCTTGTGAATGACAAAGCACATGGGATCTTAATACAAAATTTGCCATGTTTCGTTGCCAGCTAATTTGACATTTCTCAGCTACTGTATTCTCTCTGATAACCTAAACCATCTGAGTATTTTATTAGCAGATGGGTTGAACGACTCATAATTACCCACCCCGATGAAAATACAGCAGCACAATTTACTGTTGCCCCTGCAACAGTCCTAGATACCTTACTAATGACAGTAATGAATGCAGCTGACAGGAAAAAAAGGTTCATGGTGCCAGTATTTTCCACATTCAGCTCTTTTAGTAAATGTTAAATATATCTTTTTAGCATCTTTCAGTATTCCTTATCAGGATGCTTGTCTTTTGTGACCAGCACTATTTTCATCGTGCTAAGTCAGTTCAGAATCAGTGTAACTCTTGCTAGGTATCTGTAAGCGAGTGATTTATGCAGTTGAGGTTCTGCCTGGGATAGTATCTTCTTACAGCAGTTTTTTCTTTTCTTGTAGCAGAGGTCTTACAAGTGGAGTCTGCTGCCATATTCTGACCTCCCTGGAGCTGTAATAAATGCCCTTCTCCTTAGAATTTGCTTTCTAGTGGTGTTCTCATCATACAATCCCTTACTTCATTGTAAAAAAATGCAGCTAACACATGAAGTAAAAAACTATCTGGTCTCCTTTTTCTACTCCCATCCAGGAACTTTTAAAATATGTAATTGAGTGCATTTTCCTTTTGCTACACTTGCACAACTGCAACTCATCAACATCAAGACTATAGCCTCTTAAAACTTCTTCATGTACTATCGTATGGGTACTTCCACACTCAAGAGAGTGCAGCAGGAAATCCAAACACATGACAGCTTTCCAAGACTAGTTCCTAGTGGTAAAATGAAAGCTGGCATTTGCTGGAGTGATGACATACATGAAATCATATCATCACTGCAAATTGCAAAATCACTGGGCTAATGAGTGGCATGTTAAAGAGGAGAGGTTAAGGGAAATTGATAATCTTTCTACTGGCATTGTCAAAACCTCCTCATGGCTTTTTAGGCTACAGAGCTTTTAAGCACAAGGCACTTTCTTCCAGACCTCATTCCTACTCTCTCTCATCCTTCTTCTCTGTTCAGTCAAACCTTTAAAAAAGGTTTGTATACCTAAGGGCTATACAAACTTGGAAAGCCCCCAGTACCGCTATATATCTTCTGTGACAAGCTCACCAACTTTGTGTCATTTTCACCTTAGGCTCCTGCTCTAGGCTGAAACATGGTCTAGCATGTTTTGAGGGTCTGCTCAGCATCTCTCAAAGCATGTACCAAGGAAAACCTTTCCAGCACTCTATTTCTCAAAGGAGGTCAAACATATCATACTTTAATTCTGTATCACTGCCATGTAGTTTCACGAGAACTTCCCTTCTCCTATACTGATCAAAACACCTCAAGATACCATTTCCAAATGAAATTTATAGAGAGCCCTAAGAAGTTCTAAAATACTTTCCATCTAATTCTGGGGAGCAATGGCACATTTCTTGGTCTAGGCAGAATATGGGTTCTCCTCCACTCCCAGTTTCTAAACATCTTAAGTTGATCTCTTCAGTGTAAGTTTCACCTTGACCAAACACACCAAAGTCAGCCAATTTTTCACTGAGCTCCGCCAGATTCTGGGTAGCAAGTGTTTCTCTCTGTAGTTGTCCAGCTTATTTGCTTAATATAGCATCTTATCCTTTTCAATATGGAACATACTGTCATTTTTAAGCTCATTCAATTTCATATTACACGCAGTGACCTTCATACGAAAGGGTCTAAACAGTGATGTCACATCAGTATTCTCACCAAAAGGAAAAGAAATCCAGTAATCTAGAAAACCTGGAACACTCTGTCTCTCTGTATTCCACATGCTTTTCTCATAGCACTTTACAGACCTTTTCCTGGTGCTTCAGAAATCAAGCAGGGTATTTTAGCTCAGATGAAAAAAAATTACTTAGATTCTCCTGCGAATAATTTTTTTTGCTAGGCATATCCATTAATTATCCCCAAATTACATGAAACACTACTGCTTCTACCCCAGCTCAAATAATATGACAGTCCTCACTGCATGTACTGCACTTCCTATCTGGGTCACACAGCCCAAAGGGACTCTAATAATCTTTCAGGCGTCCTTAGTCATAAAGATTTATCCCTATTTCTGGTTCTGTAAATTAAACTGGTCAAAGCTGAAGCTTGTTGTGATCTCATACCATTTCGCAAACATGCAGATTGATTGAGCTCGTATCTATCACTGGCTCTAACGTGGAGATTGGTCCTGCTTTGAGGGAGGTGCTGATCCCTTCAAATCTAAACTATTCTATGATTTTTGTCTTAAATATGAAAGACTTTTTGTCATCTTTGATCAATCCCAGGCCCCTCCACTAATTATAGCTCATGCTTTTAGCAATGGCAAGGACCAAACAATTTGACAAGCTGAACAAAAGGTTGCCTATTCCCTTCATGTACCTTCAGATTTCCTCCCCATTCCAGAAGCCATGTGGGCACAGCTACCTGGGAGACTATCACTGTGTTCAGTAACTTTACATCAGACCCTTGTAACTTCCAAACCAACAAGATAAGAAAGGTGATCCAGAGCTGCAAGAGACAAACCATCAAAGACTGTCAAATTCATGAGTCACATCCAGTCTGTGAGATGTCTCAGTTCACGTTTTGTTTTTGGAGGAAGAAAAAGCAAGGTGCGCTTAAACTCTCCTGACAGCTGCATGCTTGTGCACAACTCAACACAGTGAGTTCAAATTGCCATTGGTGCTGCCTGAGTAGGAGTGCTGAGCTTCAAGCCCCTGTCCTCCTGAATATGCAGTCAAGTCTTCGGAGACCATATCTCAGGCACCTAATAAAGTGTTACAGCCAAAGGAGTTTAGAGAACCTGCAGAACCCTTTCTTATCTCAGGTTTGTATGTTTAAAAAATACATTCATTTAGAAAGTAACAATACTACCACTCAGTAAATCCTCAAAATCTGCTCTAAGTGGTATGTGATACATTTTCTCTCCCAATATCTTGAAGTTTCACTGATGAAATTGTCAAATTATTACAGCTCCTGTAATCTCAAGACCTTTCATAACCCAGGTTTATTCTGGCATTTGACACTGGTGTAGCTAAGCCTCTCTTTGACCCGGTTCTGCAATATTTTCAACAGCCCTGACGCTATGGGGAACAACAGGAACCTCAGCAGCTACAAATATTGGTTTAAAGTTACAACTTCTGGTACTTTCTGTAACTTTTCTTTGACATACTGCTGCCTGAGAAACCAGTGTAACATCATTGAGGAACTGTGACTGTACTTACTGCTCTCGGCCTTTTAGGATGGCAGTGGGCTATTTATGCTCAAAAAAGGAGAATTTTGGTCATCTGCTGGTTCAGTGGAATCCAGTCTCACCAAGGCTGCTGTCCTACCAGAATTTCAACAGTCATGTCCCCCCCTTCCTCATGCAGTTGCTCATGTAACCACCCCATGAACCAGCCTGGAGAGCCAACATGCTCAAAACCAACTACCTGCAGAAGTGTTCAGGTTTTGATTGGTTCTCCCACAGCAGGGATGAGTACCAGTGCTGGGAACAGAGGAGGCAGGCACATCACCCAGGATGGCAGCATCCATGCCAATCAGATTGTCCTTCATCTCCACATTTGACACTAGGATCTCTCATTTTTCTACTGCTGGTTGCTGCTGTTTTGCAGAGGTTTATAAGACTACTTCTCTGATGCCATAAAATCACTTATCTTGGTATAACCCTTCTCATTTGTTGCATTTTGGCTGGAAGGAAGTTTGGAAAAAAAAGTGCCTAGGAACAAAAGGACTTCCTAAACAGACAAAGAAGACAGTACAGTGAGCCTGGGACAAGTACAGAAGCTTTTCCTGGCACACTTAAGTAGGCAAGCTTTCCCATTCCCCACAGCCTCCCCACAGAGAGCAGCCTTCCACCATTAACCTTGCAGCAGAGGAAAGCTCCACTCGCCCTTTGGTCAACTCTCCTTCATTTCAGAGTCCTTCTGCTTTACAGAGTGCAGCTGCTGATCTACTAGCCAGGGACCACCATGACTGTCTCCCAGACAGTCCAGGCTGGAAAGCATTTCCCAGACAACCCACCCTACAACCCTCACAGTTTAGTACTGCTGCTAGGTTAAAATGCCCCAGCATGAAGAAATGCAGCAGTACTGAGGACATCACCTGGGACTTTCACAGCACACATCTGGGTCCTTGTAACAGCACTGGGGCAAGCACCATGGACATATGTGTGTGATTCCCTCCCTCGTAGCTTCCTACTGAGTTTCTCTGGGTAGCTGAAGCACACATGGTGCATATTCTCAGATATGCATGAAATGGCTCTCTGAGCCTCTTCAGTTGCTTTACAGGCTCTAAACTGCATCCTGTCCCATTCCTTCCCAATACACAGTCAGACGTGATGGAGCTGCATTTCCCTGGCCTCTCCCAGCACTGGTAAGCCCCACCGACTGTGGCTGCTCTCACAGTTCAGTTTAAATGTGCCTCTGTTGTCTCTCCTGTAGGCCTGCAACTGCCAGTATTCCTAGTTAGACAAGGGATGCTTGCTGGTGATTTCTGCTAGGCTCTTCTCCCTGAGATGAGGATGTTCTACTTTTGGGGACCACCTTCTCAGTTGTTCAGAGGTCTGCCATGTCTGTGCTTTGGTGCAGCACTGCAACACCATTTCACCTTCAAAAAGACTTAATTCTCAATTTTTATCACAGCAGTTTACCTCCTATAGAATGTGAAATGATTATGGTGAGCAGACAAATCTCTCAGGTCAGCAGGACTGGTGGTGTGGCATAGAAAGCTGCCCCCATGCACACAGTCCCCTAACACCGCCCTGGCAGTGCATCTGACAGTGGATCAGCACAAAAGCACTGAAGATGAAGCGTCTCTGCCACATATGTTTCCTGTGGGGATTATAAAAAGGACATGTGACCAATGGAAAATACTGGCCATGGCCCTATGGCAACCACCCTGCCCTCCCACAGTGCCCTTGCACAGACACTTCTCAGGGTTTTTGCTTTGCACACTCTATCCTTGCTTATCATGCACTGGGAGTGTCAGCAGCTGTTTGTGCATCGCCTGCTGCCTTATCCCCCTTTATGGGCTATTGTCACCGGCTATTTGTCCTTCCCTGCATCCAGGAGGTGATAAGCAGATGCCTGTTCCTACAAAGGCCCTCAGCCTATCTTTTACTGCCCTTCTGACTGCTGCTAAAAGCAAAAAGGAAAAAACAGGATTGCCAAATGAGAGTTGCTTTGACATTTAAAATATTTTGATACCGAGTGAGACTAAAGGTTCTGAACCAGTATTTGCTTCCGACAATTTTTCTTGACTTTTTAATCATAGAAGAGAGAAATCAAATCCTAAATACTAAGTGTAAACAGCAGGATTAAAAAAACTACAATCTGCTCATTTCTTGCTTTTTGGACAGCAACAGCAGCAGCAATGGTTTCTGTCATATTTCCAACATCCAAATAATGCTGAATCGTTTTTTAATTTTATTTTGTCTTATTTGATGTTCTAGCCAGACAGAAACATTAACACTGTTATCATCTGACAGCCTGGAAATATGAAGAAGACAGAAGGAGAGGGAAGACCAAAAACCTCTTAGCATTTTGACCAAAGTAATTTTGATACTATCTTCTTCCTTTGAAAGCAAAGCTGCTGTTCCTCCAGCAGTGGTGTGGGCAGGGCTGGTTACGCAAGCACTGAGCTGCACAGGCAGGTGAGCGGGGCAGCAGCAGTGACCCCTCTCTCCTCCCGCCTGCCAGCACCTGGCAGCAGGAGGCAACAGGACAGCCTGTCCAACCTTAAGAGGAACTCTTGGGTGGGACGTTCAGGCCTGAGCAGAGGCACAGGGGAGCTGGCCACCACACTGCCTTTCCTCTTCATTTGGCCAGAGAGTTCAGGCAGAGACTGACTGCCTCTGCTCAAATCGATGGCAATGAGCCATGTTCTGTTTAATCCCATTTTTAAAAGCAAGAAATGTTTCTAGACCCCTCTGGAAAACAGGCAGTGGCTGTTATGGAAGCTCCCATCACCCTTTTCTAAATTGTGGGAACCACAGGAACAAAAGCAACCACAGCTGCTGGTGCATAACCCCTGTGACTTCAGCCAGTGCACCTCGTAAACCAAGAAAGGACCATGAAAATGAACAGGACTGAACAATCTGACTCAGAGTGTGCACTATGGCTTTCTGCAAGAGGGCAGGTAGGGCACTGATTTTATCTCAGAGCCTATTCATGTGCATTTCACAGAAGCAGTGCCCATGGACACAGAGGCTGGGGCTCACAGATCTGGCAGGGCGAAACAGATGCAGCTACAACATTTGGCATCTCTGTTCATGCTCCAATGACCCAGAGCTGCAGCCATATTTACAACTGTGCATCAAAAATGCAACCGTAAACAAGAGAAACCTAAAGGTGAATTTTGTTTTTATGCTGCCTGACCTTGACTGGGTGTTGTGGCAGAGGAGAAGGGGAGCTTCCAAAGCCAGGCGACAGGACAAATTAACCCTGTGGGAGCAAGGGGTTTGACAGCCAGGAAGGCATAACTATGAGATATTCCAATGCTCTTACCACTTCCTAGGAAGAGATGAGTGTCAGAACAGGTCCCAGCCTAACAGTGTGGAGACATTACACCATGCTGGATGTGACTATGCTCTATAAAAGCCATCATTTCATATTCAAATGAGACATGTTTTCAACACGCAGTATTGTTTTGTGCACAAAATACAGCATGAACCAACTGATTTCTATTTTTTGGTCACCCGATAATCACCGGATCAGACTGGTCTCCACACAGCCACACTGTCACCAGCAACATTATTTATACATAAACCCCCAGCCTTCCTCCGCGGCCAGATTTGCCAGGTAGGTAATTGTTGTTCCCATTGAAGGAAAACTGGCTTGCTTTCAATGACATGCATCTGCACTGCTATTATACAGCAGACTGCCTCAGTTAAGATTTTCCAGCACAAAGATCAGGAAGAAAAAAAAAGATCCTTTATTTTGCATTTTTCACCTCATATTTAGAATTCCACCTAATTTAATTGCGCATTCTGTAGTCACAGGGGGGAAATGCACAGAAGCCTCCTTTTTCCCAGAAACAAAAACGAAGTAAATGAAATAGATATGAGATAGCAGTCTTTTGTCGCTGGTTAAATCACTTTCCCCCAGCTCTCGCCCATCTAATACTGCAGCATTCTCAGTCCCCAAATGTACCATGCGAGTAGTACATTCATTAGAGTGTTTGCAACTCCTGATCACTGACAGATGTGATCTTATCAACTGACACATTCAAGCAAAACTGCCTTTTCCCCTCAATCTTCTAGTGGCCTGAATTCAGCAGCGCTGACAGCCCTATGCTGCCTTGCTGCTTGTATCAAGGATGCACCCACAATTAGGAGGTAGATGCTTCCCCTCCAGCATCTTTCATCCCTTCATAAACATGCAAGGACCACAGCTTTTAGCCAACGACCTACAGCAAAGAGAATGCAAGTGTGGCGGGTAGAGCAAGGATAAAACAAGCCCTGTTCTCAACAGAAAAAGGATGTAAATGGGATGCATTTACTTACATGACGATTCAGTGCCAAACATGGCTAGCCCCAGATGCTGCTGTTTTAAAAAGGAAGGAAGAAAAAAGAGTGGAAGACAGAAGAAGTGTATGAGAGAAGGGATGAGACTGCTACACAGCAGGGGTCATGAAGCCAGACAATGCAGTCCAGGCTATCCAAGCTGCCAGATTCTCCTCTCTCCTCCTCTCCTCTGCTCAACACCGCATACAGCTTTTCCTTGCAACCGCAGTGAAGGTCCTTCTTCAGGAAGCAAAAAGCAGGAGGTTCTGTTTTAAATCCGAGTGATAAGGGCAGGCCGGCGTCCTTTCTGTGATACCGGCAGGCAGAAAGAGGTATCAGCCACCAGATACTGCAATCCCCAGCCCCTGCTCGCCGTAAGACAATAGCGGAGCTTATGCACACACGGGATGACGTCAGGACACTGCAAAGACTGACTGCTGCTAACCCAGAGGCTCGGAGGGGGCTTGGACAGAGCACAGCGATTCAGATGGGAATTCCTTTGTCACAAAAAGCAGAGGACAAAGAGCCAGACATATATTTCCCTCTGTGATACTAAAGCTCCCACCCGAGACTGTAATGCCAGCAGGAAAATATCTGCCTTGAATTCATGCTCCTTTTCCTGGCTGCACAAGATGCAAAGTGTCTCTGTGCAAACAGAATAAATTTCAGGGACAAATATCCTAGTAAATACCACTTACAGCATCTTCAGTAAAGAATACCCCAAATTTCTATCACTAACTCTCTATTATTTTTCCTTCAAAGAAATACTAAACTCCTGGGCCAATCTACACTCCAGACCTAATTGTCACATCAAAGTGTTAGCCAACTGTCTCATTTACATAAATTTATTGTCAGAATACACCTTACAATGCTCTAACCACAATAAATAAATCACACAACTAAATAAAAATAAAAACTCTAAAGCACACCGGATGAAATGATAAAAAGGCATCCTAGCAACCAAAGAAATATTTTCCTTAATTATTCTTATTCTTCAAAACCATCTAGATCTAGTGTGCATCTGCAAGTACATTTTTTAGTGCACTGAGCTTATATTTTTTTCTGATATTCAGTAGCTGAAAAATGTTCAGACATAGGAACAAAGCCCTAAGCTCGCTCCTTCGGTCCTCTCACAGACAAAAGGAGTTGCCTGTCTCATGCTGGCGAGAGCAGCCAAGCAGGAAGCTGATGGCTGGAGACTACCAGACATGGGGGACCATCCATAGAACGGCTGTTCAGAGGGGGCAAAACCAAGAACATTTCTGCAAAGTCTCACTGAACACATATATGCAGTTCCCAAGATGTCAGACACTGAAAAGTACTGCTGGTGGATAATGAGAAAGGAGATAGAGGCAGGTCCATTACATGAAGCACTTAAAAGCAAGCAACCACTCCTCCCATTTCTCAGCTTTTGTGGGTTAACCATTCCCAAACACTCCTGCTGCTCTGTGTGCCAAGGGGGTTTTTGTTTGCAGAATACGCAATGCCACCATGAACAGCAGGCCAGAAAAACAAGCACTACTGAAGGCTGGCAGTACCTGCCACCTGAGGATCTCAGTATGCTCAAATCATTAGGGAATCGAGGAGCTGTTGGCTGGGACCACTGCTGCTTGAAGGACAGACTGGGAAGCAACATATGGGGTTCAAAGCCACAGCAGTTCACTGCCAGGCTCTGGCCCTGGGGATGGGGAACATGGTCCCAAGCTCACAGAGTGTGTATGCCCACAAACATCCTTATGGACCCTCCACAGACCTGTGCTGTGAGACAGGAAAGAGCACAAGAGGCTGTATAAAGCCTGATCTTGTTCTTCCCACAGCGGTGGAGGGCACCTGCAAGGCACAAAACCAAGCTACTCTCCTGGTAACATCTGTTGGCACAAAATGCTTTTCAGTTGTTTTCCTGCTTTCCATTCCACACATTGAACAGTCCCTTTGTGTTCTGCACACTCCATAAGAATACTTAGGGCCACCAAGCTCATGGCAACATTTATCTGTCTTTCATTTCTGGAAGAAAGTCATGAGAGGGGCCATATCCTGTGGTTAGACACAACACACTTTCTAACAGGCAGTTTTTAGTCTCTGTCAGCAGAAGGGACATAGTGCTCATAATCACAGTGACTCAAATCAATCCACAGATGTCTTAAATTAACCAGATGTCCTCAAATCTGTACTTAAGCACCTGAATTAATAGCCTGGTTGTTCAATTGTCATGATTATCATTGGTGCAATCACACACATGCACCAATCACATGCTCAGCACCAAGAAGCCATGTCCAAAATGGTTATGACCATGACAGTGGCACAAATCCTCTGATAAGGACTGTAGCTTTGCTGTTCCCAGAATTGAATTAGTTATTTTGACTATTTGGAGCAGTTAACACCTCCTTCATTCAAAACAGGTTGATAGGAAGCTTCGGTGCATCAAACAAACTACTGTTCTGGCTGGACTTTCCAGCAACTGAGGCAAGTTCACAAAAGAAATGTGTCTATTATGTATCAGTAAGCCTCCAAGCATCTTTAATCACAGGTCTCTGGAACAAAATCCCAAGTGCACTTGTGCAATGGTTGAAGAATAAGTTCTGCTCTTATGAGTAGATCTGACCTTCCCACAGCATTGTTTCCAAGGAAGAAACAAAACCTCAGGGCTTTTCCAATGACATCGTTGAAGGTGTCACAGAGCCCAGGCCCTCTGCCAAGTTCTCATTACACTGACGCATATATATAGGTAGTTGAAAAGCCCAAACAACCCATGCAATATTTCTGGAAGGATTTCATAATAATCTGTTTCATTAGTGTTAGGCTTGGCAGGTCAGTACGTTGCCCTGTGGGAAAGGTGACCCGCTACAGGCCACTGAAGGACTTTTTCTGAAATTCTTTCAAATTTACCTAAAGCATTTTGTCAAATGACTTTGAGGAAGTGTTAAAATCTGTTTCTGACCTACTGCTCTTTTAAGACCATAACCTTTCAGTTTGCTAGCAGAATTACAGGTTTCTGTCTCCTATGCTGAGTGTTGCTGTTGGTTTATTCTACAAAGAAGGGTCAACAAATGTTTTTTCTGTCTTATGCAGCAGTGAAGATAATGTAATTAGTGTACAGAAAACGTCAAAGGAAATCTCCTGACAGCATTAGCATTGCTGTGATTTGCTTACAATATGCACAAGACATTGTTCAAGTATTAGATTAATGTACAATGTACCTTCTATACGTTCTTCCAAAACCAGCATGAAATATTTCAATCAGCAACAATATATGCTATGCAAAACTGTCTCCTGTACATTCACATTTTCCAGAGAAAGGGATGTGCTTCTCAACCACTGCCACTCTTGGAGCAGGTTTTCTTTATTCCTCACTTTATCACTGCAGAAAAATAATATGCATACTTTACTTTGTTTTGTAAGGACACATGTCTAAGCCCTAAAGCATAGTTCGCGTTTTAATAATGAAGCTGGATAATGAAATGTTAAATTTTTTATACAGATGTAAATTCCTGCTTTAGAGTAATTTCTTTCTATAAAAACAGTGCATGCCAGAAATCTGAGCTACCAATACAGGCAGATTTGTACATGTGCCTTATGCTGATCCACTAAAGCATAAATCTTTATTCTCTCTTGTCACTAGAAAAACATTTCATTTTGCATTTAACCTCCTTTTTCACAGGAGAAACTCTGGAAACAGGAAATGAGTCCATCCCACCTGTGAGGTTCTCCTGTCCTACTGCCCTGAGCAGCTCACCTCAACAGGGGAATTGTCACCTGTGTCCTCCCCAGGGCAAGAGAACAGGCCCCACAGCTTCAAGTCTCTAGAGGGGAAGTACAGGATAATCTCAATAAGCCTCAGAGGTGGGTAAGGATTTTTATTACATTAGTTAAACTTGTCTTTCCTTTCCAAGTCCCCTGTCCTCTGGCTTTTCATGCCTGAAAACGGATTTTTTTAAGACACTGCAAAACTTAATCCATTTAATGTGCTATTGGAAACCTCTGAGTGACTCTGCAGTGAGTCCACACCGTTCAGTAACCTCCAAAAGGAATTTATTTTGCCTGTAGTAATGTTAGTTAGCTCCCTCCTAAAAATGCAGTGAGACCCCCCAGCCACCCATAATGTGACAATCTCCAGCTTCTGTAGGTAGTCAGTTCTGCAACAGCTGCCACACTGATTATTGATTAACATGGTACCCACAAAATACTCCAAGGTGTTTTTTCATGCTCCAGAAAAAATGAAACCAAACAGCAGCACATATTACAGAACTACAGCTCTTTGACTTTACACTTTGCTCAACTTTGCTGACCCTTAATTATCTTTAACAAACATCTTTGGTGAAAAAGTTGACATCATGATTACAGCAATGTAATCCAATGTGGTGCAACAACTTCAGCTTCTCATCTCACAGGCACGTGTATTTAAGGTACAAACAAACCCCCAAGCAATCAAAATGAATACCCTGCACTGATGTTATACCATTGAGTCCCCAGTGCAGAAGTGTTTTCCAATACCTCCATCACTAAATGAAGCCAGTGTCCCAGAAATGGCAATTTTGGAGCCGTGGCAACAGTGAGAGAGAGTAGGGCCAGCTGGGACGGAGGACAGCCCTGACAAGCCCTTCCCGGCAGAAAGTTGGCAGCAGGGCACAGGTCCAGGGGAGTCTGCCAGCTTGGACTACAGAGCATTTAGAGACAAGTAGAGCCACTGCATGTTCTACTGGAAGGAAATGTCTCAAGTGCTTCAGTTGTGCAAATGCCAGCAAGTTCCCATGAGGAGCTGGGCTGGACAACCAGGAGCAGCTCAAGGAGTAAGGAAGGCTGACATAGGACCACACCAGGCAGCTGAGGCAGGGAGACAAAGAGACTGGCTAGCCAGACAGTGGAAAGTATCATCTCAGCTGTCTGAAGTCCTTGGTGTTCTCCTCATAGCCTGCTCTTATCACATTTTTTTGAGGTTTTCCACCCACATTCCCTCTTTGCGACATACCGCTCCCTTGTTATATTGGCACAGAAAGGAAGGAGACTGCCGGCAGAAAAAAAGTTACAATCTTTTCCTGTTCAACATAAATAAAGGCTTTTATACCAGTCTGATTTGCAGACTGCAGGAATGTTTTTGTTTTCTTGTTATTATTTGTTCTTGTGTAGATTTTAAAAATATTTCTGTGCAGTCCATATTGCATTTATGCAACCCCATTTCATGTAAAAATTCTTCACCATTTTTAGGCCTAAAATGAATGCCTAAAAAAATTAAGCTCTTTGAGTAAACATATACATGCTTACACACACAGATAACAAGACAGATTGAAAAACAAGTACTTTTTGCCACCAAAAAAAAATTTATGTCTGTATTCGTCCTTATCTGAAAGATGAAGTTCAAAAGACAGATTGCTTCTCAAAAAAGAGATTCAGTGAACCATAATAATCAATTATTATATTACTGTAATGCCTTTCAACATTTCTTTTAGCAAAGATCTTAGCTTCACCACAGCTCTGCACAGGATTAGTGCAAGCCATTCACCAGGGGCAGCAAGAAGCAGCTCCCAGAAGATGCTCAGCAATTAAAGGAGGAAGTTCTGTGTGTTTTGCCTTTCTCAGGCCACCAGCCATCTGAGGTACATCTAATGGACATGAAGTTCCAGCAGTTATGAAATGGTAGAGTATTACACACAGAAAGCTGTATGTAAAGAATATAAGAATATTTGTATATGCATGTAAGAAAGAAAAAAAGAAAATATATTAGTCCAGCTTAAGCACCTAATTCTAGAGTACAACTGAGATTGTGGATCATGGGCAGGTGTCTAGCTAGATCTCTTTAGGGGGCTGGGCATCTGCTCCTTGTTAGACTCAAGATATTGAAGAGATCCCAAATCCCGGCCTTTCTCCTTCTCACAGGAACCAGGAACTTCTGTAGGCCACAGAGCCCTGTGGCAACACCATGTCTAATTCTCCCCTGGTAGTAGCCCCTGGACTCTACTTGCATATCTGACATCTCGTATCAGAGAGCAACCGAACAGAATGGTATTCCCATTGCCTATAGCAGAGGATACAGAACAAATCCTCAAATTTCAACAAGTTTCCTTACATCATTCCGTGTGAGACTGGTAAAAAAGGCAATATTATTTTGTAAGTGGCAGAATACACCCCACCTTTTGTATAATACCATCAAAAGATTAGAATGGTGATTTACCTCTCTTTTGTTTTGGTTTTGTTGGTTTGGTTTCAGTTTGGTTGGTTTCCTTTTAAACACAGAACTGTTTACCCACAAATATCTAAAACAGTTACCAACACAGTTTGACAATCTACTCCCAGTGTGCAAATGACATATCAAACCCAAATGAAACATGTTATTTTTTCAATAACATCAAGCCCCATGGCTTATCACAGCATGTGTATGTTTTTGTTAAATTCTGAGAGCAGTTTTTTGTCCCAAATGCATGCAACTGTGTGATGAAATGGGGCCACTACTGTATCTGAAAAATGTCTCAGCAGAACACCCTACCTTTTGATATGCTCCAAAGAGAACTTGGAAAAAAGGCAGCAACCAAATCTTCAGTGTTGTTTATTAAATTAATTTAAATCACCAGCTATTTAGATAGCTTTCTAAAAGAATAAAATATTAGAAGAAAAACAAGGTGTTTATTATCTACACTGAGAGAAATACTTGAAATATTCTGGTTGGGTTTTTTTTTTTTTTATCCTAATTTCAGGTCATTTCCAAGGATCTATGCCACAGGTCTGCACATGAGGCAGACATGGAAGTTTCTTATGTCAGAGTGAACAGAGGTGGATAAAAAAATTTTAAAAAGGGATTATAAACAAACTGTCATGATTTTTATGTCGCTCTGAGGGATCAAAAATTAGGATTAAGGCCAACCTATAATAAACTGCATGCAAACTGGCATCAGAGGGAACATGTGTGCCCCAGAAAAACACAAATATCCAATTTATATGCATAAAAATGAGTCAGAAAGACTTAGAGGAGTAGCAAGTATTGCCAACATTGCATTAAAATCTGCATTAATAATGTCTGATCTAATGTCAAGACTTCATGATTAGCAGAAAGTTTGATTGTTGAGAGGGGAAGATCAAATTTAAATTACTTCTCAGCCTGAGTAAGGACAGTATGAACATTCAATCCAACATTACAAATAGCCATGATTTCATCATAAATACAGGAAAAATTAAGGACTTCTAGGCCTACAAGGGAATACCCACACAACAAGGTAATCAGGTCCCTGCTGGATGGATGAGTGCTGTTAAGCATACTCCCTAGGAGATATAAAGAAATCCATAACATAACCACGGGAAAAAATTCAGTTGTGAGTTTTATTTCGGTTTTTCTGTATGGATACTCCTGTGCATAAAAGTGAATGGGCTGATAATGCACCCATAAACATAACACAATTCTGGAGTCAGTGGAGAAACCACGTCCACTGGAAGCTGTTTGACTAGTTGCGCTGCACATTTAAGGGTTTCAGTTTTCCCAAGATGCAGCATTTTGGTGGTGTCTCAGTCCCTCATTCCAGGGGTTCCACTCTACTTCCATTCAGTGCCAGCCCCAGACTGGAGATCTAAAATTCTTTTCTCAGCATAAAAAGATTAACCACAAAAATTAGTAAATGCTTGGATAGCTAGATTATCATAGCTTTTCTTTGCTAAGAATTGCTTCTTTGACTCAGTGAAACAACCAAAGCAAGTGGCCCTCCTGGTCCTGCCCTGTGATCGGTGTTAGGTTGCAGTAGCACTGACGTCCATCCCTCAGGCTCCGACTGCAGGCTCCAGGCACAGAGCCTGGACACAGCACCCTCATCTGCTGAACACTCAACACCAGAAGAATAAAACCCCTCCTGGAAAAGCAACATTCTACAAATTATAAAAAAGACTTATGTGGCTAAGTGCTAGCCTGAGGAACAAATGTATGGTGAAGAGGAAGCTCCCAGCAATGGACTTAAGCATTGTACCACTGGCTTTTAGGAGAAGGTGGCTCTTCAACTTGACAGACACCCTGAACAAAGCACTAGAAAAAATGTTAGGCTTTTAGGCATGGTAATAGAAACTTTATGTAGACAATTGGAGGAAAATAGGATTGGAAAGGCTGGTGGAATCTGCCCTCCTCATTACAGTGAACTGTACCAGCAGCCTTCTCACCTGGCACCAGGCATAAAGAAAAAATGCAGAGACTCCTGAGTCTAATTCCATGTGGAAACTCAGGACATAGAGCAGACCTTTAGCAGGAGCTCATGGCACTTACTGGTTTACAGGGTTCCTCTCACAGCAAATCACAGTGCTTCCAAAGCACAATGAAGCACCAGTAACCACAGTTTATGCCTTCTGCCTGGTGATGGTCAATGTATGACCACCACGAAGAATCATGACTCAAGACAGGCAAGACAGTAAGTGTCACTGGCAATTTAATGATAACTAAGTGATCAGACATTACAGTATTCAAGTTTCTCAAAACTCTGGTACTAATGGTGGGCCTCCCTCTGAGCAGACCACATTGCCAGGGTGCTGGTATTGCCTCCCTGGCCTCTCCCCTGGAGTGGTGGTACCCTCAGAGCTGCTGTATTTCACTGCATAAGGGGAGAGGAGACATGGCGGTTACAGCTCCACAACATTCCAAGAAAGTCCTGGTCACTACAATTAGACAGCACTTATTTTCTAAATTAGTTTTGTTCTCAGTTCAGCAGTTGTCAACTTCAGCAGTGCCCATTTCTCTCCACTGACTACAGAGAGAGCACACACAGAGTAAGGTTTGAGCGGCTCAGGTGCAGATGTCTACACAGAAGTGCCTCCTGAGTGTCTGGGAGTTTTAGTCACTGGAATCACTGGAGTCACTGGAGAAGGAGATAGCTATGCTAATGTCAGGGCCCCCATAATTCAAAGAAGAAAATGCAGAAGATGCCTGCACTCCAAACCTACTTTAAACTGTGGCCTCTTCTATGGGTGTTCCCCCTGAACAGGTCCCAGACTTCAAAATGATCAGGTCATCTAAAGAGCAGCTGTTCAGCTAAGAAAGACAACCTTTTTGCCCCCTGTAGTTGCAGAGATCTCCATTAACACCAGTGATCTCCTGATACTTCAAAGCACTGTGACACTTCTCTTCCTTCAATGTCATGAAAGATTCAAGGGCTTGTGTCCAGTACCAGGTGGCACACTGAGTTTATCAACTTCATCAGCCCAGGCAGGAAGGTCACGCTGAGAACAGTTTGCAGATACAAGAAGCTGATCAAGTCAGCAGGCATCACTTCACCAAAGTCTTCCCTGCCATCTGAGACATGCTACCTCCTAACAAATTTAAGCACAGACACGCATTCTTTTCTTCAAGTAGAAGTGTTTGTGGCCCTTCCTACATACCTGACTTGTTTACTTAATGCCACCTAATCAGTTATCAAACCAAGCTGAAGGCCTTTACCTTGCAGCAAAGCAGGAGCATATGGCTCTGCTGGGCCTGCAGGGCAGGGAGATTGTCTCCAAATATCCATCCTTGATGCTTCCGTCAGCCTTTAGATGGCCACCAGCTCTGCTTAGTGCTGTTTGTTGTCAGTGTTATTTACCCACTTGAGCCTCTGGCTCTGTTTATACTATAAGCAAGTACTGTTTGATACCACTTATCCTTTGCAGAAGATGGTTTGGGGATTGGCCAAAGCACAGCCTCAAGCACAAGGGCCAACTCGCCTCCTGTATTCAGTTGGTTAAGGCTGCCCTGGTGGGCACCCCGAGGGCAGAGGCTTGTGGGTCCCTTAGACTTCAGTCAAACAGCATGAGAATCACATCATGTGGAAACCTTTTTTACCTAAAATTCTCAAGAAAATGAATTCCAAAATAAAACACAGATTTACTGTGTATTTACCTCACACCAAACAATGCTGGAAACTGTGCACTGGATGAATGCAGTCCAGTATGGCACGTTCTCTGACCTCAACCTTCATAGCTCTTTATAAACTGGTACAAACAAGACTTACAGGCTTCATTACTTCTGTTGTTAACAATGTGTTTGAAATTGGTACAACACACTACAGATAGAGAAAAGGAAAGGGTTAGTTACTTGAATAAGAAAAGGGTATGTATTATCAAGTGTCCAACCAGAAACATACAGACTCCCCTGGCACGCAGTGTCAGGTCCCACGGAAAAGGTCTCATAGGGAAGTACCACTGTGTCTTAATCACATGTTTAACATGCCCCTTATTCCAACTATCTTCATCATGTCTGTGCAGAGAGAATTAAGACTCTGCTTGAACACTGGGCTTTTTGTATTAAATAACTGCTTCTTATCAGAGCAATTATTTTTATACTGTATAGTCTATGAAAAAAATAGTTCACTCAGTTCTACTTTACCCCTGCATTACAGATGGAACTGAAAGCAACACATATGTGAATTTGTATTTCACCAGCAAACTAATCCTTTGAGGACTTTTCATTGTCATTTACTATTTTGAATTAACTTCAATTTAAATGCAGTTAGTTAGATAACCATCACTCAAAGAAATGCCAAAAACTTTTATTTTCTGGTGACATAACATTAAATATTTTTGAAACCTCCTTGTTGAAATGTCCCTTATGTGTCTTTTGGCAAGGGCCCACCCTGGCTCAGGCAGTGGGCAGACACACTTGCTGCATGTTCACTGTGGAAGCCAGGAAAGAACTGGAATGTCTCACTGCAATAGCCAGTCACAGTTCAGCTCTGCTGCAAAGTGCACCAGAATTACATGTACTGTTACAGAGCCAGATGTCTCCAGAGCAACAGCTTTCTAAAGGGATAATTTCTGGCTAGCAAGCTGCAGTTAAAGCATTTTTTTTCTTAAAACTTTTTTAATTTTTCGTGGTTTGTATTGCTACTAAAATTTAAAACAGAGTGCTTCCCTAGTTTATATCAGACAAGGACTACTATGTTTTCAGCAGTAAACACAAAGCAAAACCAGAACAAACAAAAGCCTACAGGGCCAGGTGACAGATAGTGTGGACAGCCCCCTTGCAAAAAGCCATGGTGAAATGACCCTCTGAGGATGGTTCAAACAAAGCAATATAGTCATGTTCATCGAACTTTATTCAAGCCAAAATCAAAGCTGGATGAAATGGGTATAGCAAGGTGGCTACTTGTTCCACCCACCTGGCCACAGACAAGCTCAGATCCCAGCCCTCTACCCAGACCTGCCCCTCACCTGCCCCATGCTTCCTAATCCAGAGCTCCAAGGCATCAGTGTCCACCCCTACCCTTGGAGAGCACCCAGCCTTTCTCAACATGCAGACAATTCCCTCCTCAACCCCACAGAAAAATCTCCCCTCTCATACGCCTTGCCCCAGAGGTGTGTTGAGCCTCTCTGAAATTGCCCTCCAGGAGCAGAGATTGCAAGGGTATCCCTGTCCCATCAGGACTAGCTGGAGTGGATTACGCTTGGTTACATCCACCTGGGTTTTGAATGTCTCCAAGGAAGGAGACTCCACAGACTCTCTGGGCAACCTGCTCTGGGGTCTGACCACCCTCAGGGTAAAGAAATGCTTTCTCATGTTTGGAAAAAATTCCTTGTGTTTGAGCACCTGCCTGTTGCCTCTTGTTCTACCACTGGGCCCTGATCTTGATCTACCACTGGGAATCCGATCTGTGGATCCAAGTCCATCTGAAGGACTGCAACCCCTCCTGGCCCAGAATACACCATTCCTTTTCACCTCTCCATCAAAATACCCTTCTGTCTCAACCAGACGTTCCTTGGATGAAAAAAGGATACAACAATGTGCACAATTTATTTAAATAATGGCACCTAAAGTAGATGGATGTATAACTTGATTCTTTTGTCTTCCTTTTTCCTAAAATCTGAATATCAAGTTTTCTGCATGTATTTGGAATTAACCTCAAACTGAAACTCAGCCTTAAGAGCTGAGTATTTTTCAGGCTTCTATCATTTGTCCAAGACTATTCACATCACAAAAGTATTCTGTCCATCACTGCATTTGAGGCAAAAGGGCGTATAATAAAGTCAGCAAGTTTTAAGGAGCAGGAAGCCTTTATCTAAAAGCACAATATTGTGCCTTCTCCTAATGCAGAGCTACTAAAGCAAAAACATATATCTCTGTGAGGAACATTCTACAGTGAAAACTTTAACCAACAATTCTCGACTTTTGCGAAATTAACACCAAAATAATGCTTAGACTGAACTAGTTTTAAGAGTGCGTAATAAATAGATTTTAATACATTAATAAATACTAGTTGTAAGCCATAGGAAGTGTCTTTGCTTGCACCCTTTTGGCACCTTTAAAAAAATTAGAAATTGCAATAGTAATAGGACCCTTTTGCAGATCTAATAGTATAGAAGTAACCCTTTCAACTGCAGCCTAAGGAAAAAAACCCATGCAGTGATGGCATGACTGAATATTTCTGTGTCATCAAGCCCAATGAAACAGATTGTGTCAGGGAGTTCTGAAGTTTCTGAACATAAAGGAAGAGCATTAAAACCTTTGATTTTCCAAACCAAGGACTTTTCCATAACGTACTCTGAGGTATTGCATAGTAATATGCAATTAGGGACAGTTAATAGTTCACAACCAAATAATGGTCTATATATTTTTTAAAATTACAGTACTTTTTATTGTTTCTTGAAAATAATCAGACAACTGTTTACATTGGTTATTTACCTTTGTTGTGAAACAAATGAGAGTTTCTGAATTTCTGTGATTTAAGGCATCATTGACCTCAGAGAAAATATGATCTTAATCACGCTCTCGGTTTTTTCTTCCAACTGACAGATGAATTAATATGCTGTTGGCAATGAACAAAACTCTTAATCCTCTTCAGATGCACCATTTTAGCTCAGGGTGAATATTAAAACCTCACCTGTTTTAATCTTCTTTCACAGACAGATCCATACTTCTGACAACACTGTGGCATCATTTTATTGCTTCTGCAGCAACAAAATGTATTTTTCTATATCTCATCATCAAAATGTCACACAACCATGCATTTAGAAGCTCTACAGATCTCTTTTATGATCCCCTTTAGTTGCATGCACTGCTATCTAGCCTTCAGCTGCCATGTGCTTCCTGAACACAGCCATGTGAGCCCATGCTCCTCAAATCCACCTTTTGGCACTCACCCTCCTGAGCCTGTGTCCATACATTGTTCTTATCAAAACCCACAGGGGGTCTTCACAGGACCCAATGGACAGCAAAGGTCTCATTTGAGAAATAACAGGCAAATGAAAGTACTATGCAAGATACTGTCTAGTGCCATTACAGCAGTGCAATACAGAGTCCTTTCCAGCGAATACTGAAGAACCCAAATCAAACACTGCTGTATTGCTATGTGGCAGCAATCCACACAGAGGGCTGGGCTCATTTCCCAGGTCAGCAAAGATTTCTGTGCTACAGGGACGTACTTGAATTTTGCAACACCATTTTATCTAAAATCTTTGTGACACTGGAGTGGAGAGCTTCAGGGACCAGGCTCTGCTGAAAAGCTAGAGACCTGGCAATTAAAGTGCACTGCAGGGAAGAGACAGACAGTCAGGGCAGACTGAGGTGTGAGCATAAAAGGATGTCAAGAGATGGCAGAAGGTTAATGGAGTAGTATGGCAGGGAGCATCAGCCACCCCTCTGAGTGCAGACACAGCTGCCTGAGCCACATCCTGTGACTGAGGAGAGCATCAACAACAAACCTCCTGTGAACCAGCATGGCTGTCGGAGGAATTTTCCCACAGTAAAGATCACATTCATTGCTGTGTGTCAGGAACAATATTGCATTGTAACATCTCTGGCATTCCAGCAGATGGAAGAACAAACATTCAACCTCAGCCACGAACAGACTGAGAAGCAGCTATAATGTTGAGGAGCAACACTCCTTTGGCTGCACTACAGCATGGCAGATTTTATACCTGTTAGCCACATGGCCAAGCACAGTGGCATGAACTCAAATGAAGCACGGAGTCTAGATCTTAATAAACCTGAAAAAGGACAGAAGCCCCCTAGCATGAGATAAAAACAAGTGTCTGAACCTTATGGATGGATATGACCAAAACAAAATTAAAAAAAAAGAAAATAAAGAAGTAAGAAAAAGAATTTAAAAAACCCAGAAACATTGAAGAAGAATTTGAAGTGCTTTCTTTACCTCTACAGTCTCACAGATCTGTTTGTGGGAAGGGAACATGGTAATGGCCATGCACACAACACTGCAAACTTCACTGCTTTTTAAAAAAATAAAAAAACATTTTCAAATATTTTTTCAGGGTTCTTTCCTTTTTTTCAAAGTTTCCCTAACATGTGGCAAAACTTATGTCCTCTTAAGAACTAGACTTTTCTTCTTATGTGTGATAGTCACTGTTAATTTTCTTCCTACATATTTTTCAAGTAATCTTTCTCAGCATTCATATGAGTACAAGATTTCCCAGCCACTCTTGGTTTTTTTCAGTCCGGGACCATTCTCTGTCTTCTCACAATCTTTACAGCAGCAAAGCTGTAGCCTGCACAGAGAGGAAAGCATAAATTACACTATGACAGTTTATAAATTAGTTTATAAGACTAATTCTAATAATTACCTCTCAGTAGCCTCCTATTCACTGTCTCCCTAGAAGAGCAAGGAAGGATTTTTCTGCTGGCAGCATTTCCAACTGCAGCAACTTATTGCATGAAAGTGCATGAACATCAACAACACTTTGCCAAGGAAGCCCACACAGGCTTGCAAACCAGGAGGCATGAGGAGGACCCCTCCAAGCCCCTGGCAGGGCATTAGCCTGGGCTAAGACAGACCAGAGACTGGACCCTATTTAATGACCATGTGCACTCAGTCTATGTTTTTTTAGCTCAAATCACTGTGGGTAAGACTTTGATCAAAACTTCTTCCCCTACAAGACTGTTCTGGCTAATTCAACTGACCAGGAGCCAGGCAAGGCAGAGATCATGGATGTGATGCAGGCATCCACGTCCCAGGATGCAGCCACCAGCACCCGCAACCAGTCAAGCCTGACTCACTTCCAAAGGCACCTTGTGTTTTCCTCCATTTTTCTGCATTGTTTCAAGCTGTTTTGTTTGGGGATCCAGAAAATCCCAAGCACTGCTTGAAGATCTTTTCACTTCAGTAGGACCTTTATACATATTTTTGTTTCATTCTATCTACTGCCACTAGATTTTTCCTGAGAAAAGAAAATGCATTGCAGACAGAAATTACAGCCTGGAAAGGAGCAACATGCAACGCTATCAAAACCAGCTATGCAATGGGCTCTGCATGGGGTACATATATTTTTCTTTCAGTCATTCTTTCATGATTGCTAATTGCTCCATTCTTACTGTTTCAAAAAACATTTCTCGCCTTACCTACATGTATTTATTTGAACACTGGTTCAGCTGTGTCATTGAAATGCTTAGAAACCCAAACACATTTTTCAAAAGTTATTTAGGAACTCCTTTATTCAAGTACCATTGGGGGGTTTTTTGACAGTCACATCACTTCTGAAAATAGGATTTAGATGCATGACAATACAGAAGGGAATTGAGAACATCTTCATTTTGGAGACATTAACCAGTCCAACAGCTAACCTGCACCACTGACCCATATGCACATCATTTGTTACCAAAGTCTTTTATTGCTGATATTCAAGAAAATGCTGCAGAGACCAGAGGGGTCTTGTGTTCATGCCTGTTTAAATCACACAAACCATGAAAGTCTAGGATTAAAACCAGAGATTGAAGGATGATGTCCAAAGGCTAGAAGCCTTAAGTACTAAAGCATCTTCCGCAACACTCACAAGAGTTTCTTCCTGTGTTACATTTGACACGGAACATACCAAATTACAGCCTTTTACCCTTAGACAAACTCAATTCTCTGTATCACAACCTCAGTACACAAAATAAATACGACTCAAATGGGCAGCATTAAAAAAAAAGTTAAATGAAAATGAGAATTGATCTGGTGATGGAGTTCTTGCCACTCCGTCTGTTGACTTTCTTTTTCTGATTATATTGAGAGTTGCGTTGACTTTCAGAAATATTGAGAAAGTCTTTTAAGCTTTTCCCTTATGCAAGATGTGCAGCTGGACTTCTTTGGTTTCCATGAAATGCCTGTACCCAATACCTCTGCTCTTTTCCTTTTCAGCACAAGTACATAGTGTCTAACCTCACCCCTGCTTTTTGTTGTGAAATTGGAACACGCCCAACATTTTTTCCTCAGGAGACAATTTATTTTTAAATCCATGGCTAAGAATGCAGCATAATATATTTTAAAATAAATGTTCTTAGTCATCATTTCCATAATATTTCAATCCCATTCACATGAAATATTATTCACAACACCAACAGAATAAAAAAACAATGGGTTTCTATTAGCAAGTGTCCACAGGTCTTCATTTCAAATCTCAACAACAGTAAAAAAACTGCTGTAATAAAAACTTAGGTAAAGACTGACTCTTTGCATCAGCAATAGTCAACAGCTGGAGATCTGTCTGGACAGTACACCCCATTTCAGTGTGACATAGTTGGTCAACTGCTGAAATGAATGCTTAAATTATGTCGTCCATGTTAGGAGCTATGTCTTCAACTAAGTAGAGTTTCACATTTATTAGGAGGTAATATAGGTCTAAAACTAAATTGCCTTCCTGAAACAAATCCTTATTCATGGCAACTGGAATGTTATTGTAAAGAAGGTTGTTTTATCTCAGATGAGGAGTGATAATGTCTCCTATACTACCATTTCCTATTCTTAAATGCACATCAAACATGCACAGAGAGGTGAAATGCCTGATACTTCTAACAAATGAGTTTGTTCTCCTTCTTTTTCCATATAGCACTGATAAATAAAGACATATTTTGTGTCAGTGGGAAGGGAGAATACATGTCAAGTCTGAAGTGTCAGGTTCAAATTTTAAGGTTTTGCAAATTAAGTTTTTATAAATGCCAAGGCCATGGACCTACACCATGATTCTGGGCAGGCAATTTTGGTCATCAACAGGAAATATTCCTTGGTTCCCTGACCACTGCATTACAATTTAGTACAAGAGTGCTCCTGCCATATAATATAAAAGCAGATGAATCTCTTTATTGCACTTAGGGATTTTGTAGGAAATGAGATTCTGTATTCACTAAATGCATGTTACTGTGCACAGCTGGTGAAAAAATAAGTTGCAAATTACTGCAAATAAAGTTTCATTTAATTGCTGCATTTCTTCTTTCCTTTAGTTGAATTCTTGCTTTGACTTTGCTTACTGCCATGACTTTTTATTTTTAGGTTCTTTCTACTAAACCAAGTAGGAATAGGCTGTATGTGAAATGTTGCTATTTTTCTTACAAAATTATTCCAAAACACACACAACTTGGGTAGAAACCATGAATTCATGATCAAACACAAATACATATTTTTAATTCATGTTGCCATGGATTTTTAGCTACAGAAGCCAGTGAGAGATCAGCTGTTCACATCACTATGAGCAGGTCAGACCATTCAGACAAAAATGTAACAGGATAATGCCCTATGGAATTTAAAAACTAAGTGGCAGTCAAAATATAAAATTATCTGACCTTTATTAAGCATTTTCTCTCAACTCCATTAGGAGTTTAAAGGTAGTTATAAGCACACTGTTTTCTAAAACTTGCATAACAGAGGCAACATGGGCAGAACCATGGAGCATGTCTGCATAATGGCTTAGAAATGGTATTCTCCAATGTAGTACTCCCGCTAAAACCACGCTGCCTCTCACTCCCCCCACCTTCAACTGGAAGAACAAAAGGCAAAGATCATGGGTTGAGATAACAAAATTTTACTGGAAACAGCATCAGATAAGTAAACAATAGTAACAGCAAAAATATTAGTAACAAATAGTGTACGACAAAGAAACAATTTACACCTCTGCACCTTTTCTCAACAGAAGGTAATCCCTTCTCTCCTAAAGCGGAACAGACTCCCTTTCTCCTGCCCCTGGCAATCTCATGAGGTGGTACTGAACAACATTTGGGCCTGGCCACACTGCATCCCAACTACAGCAAAAAATTAATCCTTGGCCAGAACCAGGACAGTCTGATGTTCAAAAGCTACAGATTTTGTTGTCCTGCTAACACCGTGGTTTGCTGAGTGGAAAGAACAGGATTAGAAAATACAGAGCACATGACAGTATTTGCAATAAACAGGATCCATGCCTTTGTTTAGACCTTACACATCCACAGACCAGAGCTTGTTTGAGCACCCGCTGAGAGAAGGACATTCATCTCCCTGGCCACAGAGCTCTCAAGGATACCTACATTCCATGGCAGTATTAAAAAGACATTAAATTAGAAAAACAATTCTACCTCCATAGTTACTTTTGCAATTAGACTCCCTCAGAAAACCTATTTGTAATCACTGATGAACAAGCTCTCATCTCATATTCCTGCCAGAGTCCAGTGGTTTCAGACCCAGAACTAAAAAACAAGTCTCCTGCAGCCCTGTGTATTTAAGGCAGATGTCTCCCAGAGAAGGAGTATGGACATGCCACTGACCTACTTGTACTTACATGGGGCAATCTATCCAAAGCAACAGGCTAAGCAAAACTATGCTTCTAGTCACAAATGCCTTACCTTGAAAAACAACATAAATCAAGTACAACCTACAGGTTGGACCTCATCCCATCCTGGAGCCTTGGGTTTACCCAAAACCCCAAATCCCAACAGTCCTCTTACCTCTTGTCATTTTTGTCTGTTAGGATGAAAGACCTAATTTGTGTGGGATCTCCTATTTCTCTTACTGTTCATACAGTTCATAGAGCAGAAACCCATCTTGGCTCATATGCATGGCTGGTTTCCACCTAACTGCACAAGGAGACATTCTAAAGTCATGGGTCTCGTTGGCAGAAAACAACTGCTGGCTTGCTGTGCCAGAAAATCTCTGGCCCTGGCTGTCCATGAAGTATCACATCTGTGCTGAGACAGAAATGTTGTGAACCAGAACACCAGTTACAACTATCAATGGTTTTCATACAGCAGATGGAATTCGTAACTTCAAAGGGGGATATATCACACATGGTTATGAACATGCCTAAAAGCTCCTGAGATACTCAGTTGCAAATAACAAAAGAGTTACAGTGATTCCTTAGGTTTCTGCTTCTGTTTAATGTTGAAGATTAAAAACTGCAAGATCAAGCACAGAAAGAAGACAAATATCTGGTAAAAACCTGTTAACCTAAAATAAAGTCCTATGCACTAATTTGAGATAGTGAAGCAGGATTTTTCAAACACACCTACTGTTTGAAATCTCTTCCAAGATTATGGACTCTTCTGAGTCCACAAAAGAAGTAGCAAGTATTGCATACTTCTTTTATGACTTTAGAGAAAATGAGCAATGGAAAAATTCATTAAATGTCTTCATCATACAAATTAGTCAAATCACAACACATGGTCAAGATATTGTTATGGGTGAAACATTCCTGTGTATGACTTTATAACATTAAACTTTAAACATCAACAATTATTTATAATTTCCCAAACTGTAAAACAGTTTGGTACCTTGTTTGTGACGATTTTTCAAGGAGTCCACCACCTTGCCATGGGCAGGGACCCCTTGCACCAGACCATGTTGCTCAAAAGCCCATCCAACATGGTCTTGAACACTTACAGGGATGGGGAATCTACAGCTTCTTTGAGCAGCCTGTTCCAGCACCTCACCACCCTCACAGTAAAAATATCATCCTTATATTCAATCTAAACTTACCATCTTTCAATTTAAAACCACTGCCCCTTCTCCTGTCACTACAAGCCCTGGTAAAAAGTCTGTCCCCAACTTTCTCCGAAGCCCCCTTCATAAGGTTCCCCTGGAGACTTCTCTAGGTTGAACAACCTCAGCCTTTTCAGCCTTTCCTCACAGGAAAGGTGTTCTGGTCCCAGAATGAGATGTCAGAAGTGACACCTAAATACATCATGTTTATTGGTCAGACACTGGAAGAAGTTTCATTTCCATCTCACAGGTGTTGCAACTCATGTAAAATGCACAAAGAGAAATGACATACAGTACACAGAGGAAAGCAAACAGTTAGTCTCGTGGAAGGCAAAGATACACTCCAGAGCATCAAACCACTGGTTTACTCATGTTCAGCTACATCTGTCACTTCAGCTCAATTACCTGCCAGTCTGCCACACACTACCTCCTAAATTCATAAATCTTGACAAAACTACATAAAAATAAGCAAGATTCTCAAGCAATTTAAGTAAACTACAGATAGCTGAGTTCATGGAAGTAAATAGATTCTGACAGATACAGAAGCAATGACCAGATTTAGGTTTTTTGCCTGGAAATCATTCCTTCTTAGTTCAAATAACTACCCAGCTACTCATCAAACTTTGCAGCCTTTGCCTAGGAGTTTGAGCAAGTAAGACATTGAGTTCCTCAGACTTTGCTCTCAATGACTTGAAATCATAGAATCATACAATATCTTGGGTTGGTAGGGATGCCCAAGGATCACTGAAGTCCAGTTCCTGAACTCCTCAAATTGTCTTTGCAACAGCCCATGGTTATCCTCAAGTGTCTGCCAACTCAGCCTTGGTCTCTCAGTGAAAGTGATGTGGGGTTACCTCTTTTTTTTGTCCCAGAGAACACCAACGCCTACTCATATCCAGCTTTTAGCGCTCTCCAGGTTGCTGAAGGAGCTTCAGGAGGAAGGGCTTGCCACCTTCCACTACCTACAGACTCCCAAGAGAACCTCCAAAGCACGACAAACTAAATCTGACAGGATTTTTAGTATATAATGTTTTACATTAGCTAGAGGAGCTATAGAATTAAATCTTCTGGTCAGTCAATGCCCTTCTGTTTCCATTTATGGTTAAGAATGTAAAAACTTGACGGTAATTTCTTTCCCAAACTCTCCTCAGCCTGTTCCAATTTTGGGACATAATTCAGTCTAGTCAAAAATATTTTAAACAATGTGGTTTATTTATAATCGGAAAAGGCATCTTAGTAATCATCAAAATTACTAGAAGTTACTAAATTTAAAACACAACGACTGCATTTACTTCTCTCCCCATACAGAGCAACAGACTGAGCACAAAATCTAAGCACTGCTGTACACAGCTCAACAGAATTCTCTCCCTCCATGAACAGCTGCAGCCAGAGCCAGGAAAAAAAAAAACCTTTTCAGGTTCTCTAACCAACCAAAATGGGAGATTAGGAATGGTAAGAAATATCAAATAAGTAATCTATTTCATGTACTGTAGTTCACTTATACCTTATGAGTACTATCACCTATTCAAAAACATGGTTGTGGAGGGAGATATAGCCATGTTAATACAAATTATAAGATTAAAAAAATCAGTATTGTTTAGGCCACATAAGAGTTAAAGGAGAAAGGATACTGCAAGTGTCTGTAGAATAAAGCAGCAGAATTGCAAAAAAGCAGCCATTCAGTAAAATAAGGGATAAACTGAGAACTGTACAAGAAGACAGGCATTCACTGAACACATCATTTACTTGCAGCAGTCAGTATAAGATGCTACTAAGTCAAGAACTATGAAAACGCAAAACTGGAATTACAGTAAGACTATCCATAAGAGTATAAAAGGCAAGCCAAGTAGCAAACTCACATGAGAAAGTAAACTAGAAATGAAGGAGAGGCAGATCACAATTGTCACCTGCTCACTTGAAGTTATTTTCCACTGTTTGCTAAATCTGCATCTGGTATTACCTATTCTCAAGTAAAAAATACACAACCAAAAAAAATAGAAATCTGTTCGCACCTCCCCCAAAGCAACGCTAGAAATGCTGAGTGAGTTCGCCACAGAAGTTTCTGTGTTCTGTGTAGTTTCTGGAGGACAGTCTGGTTGCACAGAAAAAACTCTCTGCACTGCTTAGAAATACCAAGAACACATTAAAACCCTTGGTTTACAGTGTGGTGGTTTAACCCTGGCTGGATGCTAGGCACCCACCAAAGCTGCTGTATCACTCCCCTACACAGGAGAGAGAAAATAAAATGAAGGGTTCATGAGTTAAGGACTGGGAGAGATCACTCACCAAATACCATTACAGACAAAAATGACTCAACTTGCGGATATTAACTGCATTTATTACTACCAAAATCAGAGCAGGATAATTAGAAGTAAAATAAATCTTAAAACACCTTCCCCCCACCTCTCCCTCCTTCCCAGTTCTACCTCCTCCCCAGAGTGGCACAGGGAAACAGGGAATGGGGTTATGGTCAGTTCATAACATGTTGTTTCTGACACTGCTCAGGGACAGGAGTCCTTCCCCTGCTCCAGTGTGGGGGCCCTCCCAAAGGCAACAGTCCTCCCCAAACTGCTGCACCCTGGGTCACTCTTCCACACCTGAAGGGTGCAGTCCTTCAGGCACAGCCTGCTCCAGTGTGGGTCCCCCACAAAGTCACAAACCCTACCAGGAACCCTGTTGCAGGGTGGGTTCCTCTCTCCATGGGTCTGCAGGTACCTGCCAGGACCCTGTTCCAGCACAAGCCTCCCACAGTGTCACAGCCTCCTCTCAGGCATCCACCTGCTCCTGTCTGGGTCTCCTCTATGGGCTGCAGGTGGATCTCTGCATCCCCATGGATCTCCAAGGGCTGCAGGGGCAAAGCTGTTTCACCATGCTCTGCATCATGGTCTGCAGAGAAATCTCAGCTTCAGTGCCTGGGGCAGCTCTTTCCCCTCCTTCTCCACTGATCTTGGTGTCTGCAGAGTTGTTCCTCTCATATATTTCTCACCCCACTGTTCTACGGCCACAATTACTTCTGTGCAGTAACCTTTTATTTTCCTCTTCTTACATCTGTTACCACAGAAGCGTTACCACCATTTCTGATTGTCTTGGCCTTGGCCAGTGGTTGGTCCATCCTGAGGTAGGCTGGCATTGGCTCTGTCAGACATATGGGAATCTTCTGGCAGCTTCTCAAGAGAAACCACCCCTGTAGCCCTCCTGCTACCAAAACCTGGCCATGTAAACCTAATATATACAGAGAATTACTTGAGAAATTCATCAATAAATCAGGCACTTGCCTTTTCCTTTCATAAGAAGAATTGTTCTTAATAAAAAAATACACAGGAAGCCCTGCTCATATTTCACGTTCACTTACTTGTTCTCAGCCACAGTTGTTACAATACAATTGGGAAAATTTATCTATTAAATTAGCACAAATCTTCCAGAGCTTTAGAAACTATTTTATGTCTGTAAAAACACTCTGTGGCCTTAACAGTTGAGGCAGTGGGTGGAGTAAGGGCAGGCAGGCAGGTACTAGTCGCCTCCTCAGCAGCTCCGTGTGAATTGTCCTCACTGTCTTAAAGCCTGCAGTCTGCAGGAGCATGGGCACACCAATGCAGCACCTATTACCACAACTGGTTCTAATTCGCTGTCCAGCTTATTTTGTGGCAATCACTTCAGGCAAACAAATATGAGACCTTCAGTCAACAATCAATCCTGCATTTTCCATTTTTCGTCCTACTAAAAATAATCTGGCTTTATGACAGTCACCACAGTTCCTTCAGTTTTCTTTAGCCTGAGACCTGCATGTCATGAACCTTATCCCTCATCTGACCTTGTAAAAGCCATCCGCAGGACTCCCTCCCAAGCAGACTTCTGTAGCTCAGGGGTGGGCCTTAACTTTGCCATACAACTACATCAGTTGTAGGATGGTCCTACAACTTTATTTACCTATCATATGACTGTGTTCAACTTACTACTTGTCGTCGGTGGGTAAGGTGATGCAATACAGTGACACTTCAGCGTCCCCGCTGGCAGGTGGAGGGGCTCCCCCACACTCAGGTTTGCTGCACGGGGCTGTGTCTGTGTGTGCCTGTGCCTGCTTGTGGAAACTGGTGTCCCTTCACCAGGTGTCTGACATGCAGGCAGACGTGGGTTTGCGTCACACCTGACTTCCCACAGGCCGCGGCGGCCTCGCCTTGTCCCGGCACAAAGACTCCCGTGTCTTTAAAAGGATGCCCTCTAGCGCGAGAACCGTACAAGGCCTTTTCTGCTCCTGCCGCGCTACTGGGTATCACATGCAAAATCGACTTACAGCAGCTGAGGCGAGACACGGTGCCGGCCTGGCTCGAGCACTAAGGAAAGGACTGGAAGGCAACCATCAAAGACAAGGGGAAAAAAACTCCTACAAACTAACAGCATAGGACAAAAGTCTAATCTCACTTCTCATCTGAATAGCAACCACTAGGAAATGGAAATAACTCAAATGCCAGTGCACTGGCTGCTAGTTAGTTTCTGCATGATAAACATCTTGTGAATGAAAACTACAATTTCAAATTCAATGAATCCTTTCTACTAAACTTAAAACTGCAACATGCCAAACAGTAATGTTAACTGTCTCTGTAAGTAAATATGTCATTTATTTTGTTCACTATAAATTAAGAACAGTATTCAAAGCTCAGACATTTCGTCTCTACTGCCACACAGTGCTGGAGATCATCAGACCAGAGGGACGTGTATTTTAAGAACAACACTGAGAACCTCAGCCACTCAATGTTGTTCTTGCTGAACTACAGCATTCACAGAAAGCAAACACCATAACCAGATTTGTTTGAACTGGCATGTATTTTAGGTTTATTATTATTTTACCGTATTCTCACATCTCTCATGAATATTAATTTTTATTCCAAACTGACAGCATAACTTCCTGCAAAGGCAATGGCTGTGATGTACAGAATTACACTAGCATACGAGTAAAAGAATACTGTGCCATTACAGGTGCACATAATATATTGTGTATCAGATATTAAATGCTTTTCTTTCAGTTAGCAAAGCATTGTTCGGTTTATTACTATGCTTATTATAAAGAGTACACGAATAAGTACATGTTAATAAGTAAACTAATGGCTGACTAAAGCATAGGTAATTAAATACCCCGGGTGCCTTCTGAAAACGTTGTCTTGCAGATATAATTCCAGTCTCTGTGTTTAAAATACATATCCCAAACAAACTAATGTTGCAAATTGGAACAGAAAAGATACTTTTAATACAAATTTATCTTCACCTTAAAGACCAAAGGCAGATAAAATCTGCCTTCTGTATACAAATAAGAACACATCCTGGGAACTGCAGATCCCACCCTGCACCAGATGTGTCTCTGCCTACTGCATCAATGCCATGGGTTTTTGATGCTCACAGAAGGAGAGAGTTTCTGAGGGACTAAGCCCAAGAGCCCGTGGCTGCAGCCTGCAGCACAAGGCTTTGCGAGGAAATGTCGGCCACCATGAATACCACCAAGCTCCCTCGCTCCTAAAATAAAGGCATTTGTGAGAAAAGGCTTCATAAAATTTCATTATTCCCAGCATCCTTTTCCCTTAAAAGCTTCTCTGTCACATTAGATTAGAAAAGGAAAAGAAACACGAGGACAAACAAGACAGATTTGGTTGGCAGGCTTCTTGTTATTCATTTACTGTTTATTATTGATTTTTGTTCCTGTGCAGAAGGATCACGTGTGCACTGGAAAGAGGATGATGGTAATGTACAGAGGGCTGTGTATGCCAGGGAGCTCGTGGCCAGAGCAGCTGTCTGTGGGCTCTGTGTGGCTGATTTTTGGATTATTGGTTGTTTATTCTAGACTAAGAAAGTCTCCAGTATTCAGCCTGGACTAAACCACAAACTCCAGCTCTAAGAGCTCACTGCCAAGATGCAAAGGGGTGATAACCCAGAGTGGAAGAGCTGAGATCTTGGGTGATCCCCAGGGTGGGAGCTGCCCTCCCAGTGAGCCAAGCTGGGCTGGCATTCACAGTCACGGAGCCACCTTACAAGAAGCGAGGGGCGGCTGCTCTGGCTCACACCAACAGACAATGTAGGCCACCACAGCCCGGCAGCAGAGCCAAGGGCACGGCAGCACCCGGGCCCACACACTGCTGCCAGCTGGCAACAGGAACTCCACTGCACCTAGGGAAGAACAGATTTGTAAGGATGATATTGTAGGATATTTATTTCAAGCCTGTATTACTAGCTTACCTAAGGAAAATAGCAAACAACGCCAATTAGTCCTGCACATCACTGACTCTGCACGCCAACTGGTAGCCTCAAACACAAGGGGGTCAGCATTGTATTTTATTACATATACATTACTAACATAAATATTATATATAATGTAGTATATATCAATACAATATATTTTGTATCTATAACATATTTTATATATTCCTATATATATTACTCAGAAATAAAAATAAAAACAATTGCCCAATAACAGTATTGTTCCATAATCAGGCATTGCCAGTTTGAATGTGGCCTGAAGAAAAATTGGGATTTTTAGATCTACCTGACTTACAGAAGAGAGTAGAGAAGTACCTGAAGCACCCAAAGGTTTCAGCAGAGTGATTTATTAATTACTGAGTTTGGTTTATGTTGTGTAAAATTCGTCACACTGTCAGAAAGCTTACAAAACCTTGTAAAACTGAAAATTTATATTGCAACTTCAAGAGTTATAAAAATGTGTGGAAAGATAACCAATTTTAAAGTTTTAAACACAAAAGCAGCAGAGAAACTTTGAAGATTAGGTTTAGAAGGTCAACTTCTTTTAATGCTAAATACCTTTATTTAATGCTGTTTTATCAGCATTGCTATCGGTTCTCAGTGTCTTTACACCCGTCATGTTTCAAATCCAGGAAGGCAGCAAATGTGCAAACTTACTTCAGATGGCTGGGAGGTGTATGAGAGCCATTCACGCTATATACCCTCTTCTATCAAGATTAATGCAAAAAAAAAAAATCTTGGGGCAACATTGTCATTTTCCTAACTCAGTAGGAGCTTTACCAACTGCTTCAAGGAGACCAGAATTGCAACACAGACTTTCTCAAAGTAATAATGGAAAGTTAATTTCCATTTCTACCTTATGACACCAATCTATCAGCTAAGGCCTTCAAATAAAGCAGTATCAGCCCTACAAGTAACATCTGCAAGACCTGGGATGTTCAAAGATTTCCCTGTGCTTTGGTGAGGACAAAAGGCACAGAAATAAAATTATATCTAAAAAAGTCAGACTAAGTTATAACTTAAGATCTGTATAAAACCAGTTCATATATATCACAACAAATCCCACAAATGAAGACTATTTCAACAAAATAAATAAGGACACAGCAGGGTAAGAAACAGGATACAGTAGTTTCCAAAGTGAATACTTATTTAATTTTTGAATGGGAACAAAATTGCTGAATGTGGAGAGAAAAAATAATAAAACGGCAAGAAAAGAGCCACTGTGACAGGAGAAAGAGAGAGCTAATTCAAAGGACTTAACATGTTCAAGACATGGTTGAGTGTAAGATTAAGAGAATATACAGACAGCAACGCTTGAAAGAAATTACATTTGTAAAAGCAAGCCCCATATTGAAGGAGTCTTAATAAACTGTTCAACCCCCCCAAATGATGCCAGAGTACTTCATATTTCTGTTTTTAACATGCAGACCCAAGTTACTGCACTATGAGGCAGTAATATGTGAAACTTGAGAATTTTTAGGATAACAATAAATTAAGCAATGGAGGTGCCCCAAAAAACAGGATAAAACACAAAATAAATAAATCATGCCAGACCAATCAGATGTGCCCCTTTACTAAAAATATTCAGTTGTCTTACCAAGAAAAATGAGTAGCTCTAAACTGTCTGGATTTCAGTAAAGTATTGCCAGTTCTCTTACCAAGAAAAATGGGTAGCTCTAAACTGTCTGTATTTCAGTAAAGTACTGACAGTGCTGCAGAAATCTAGTTAAAACAGGAGAGAAACCTGCAGTCAGCCTGGGAGCGCTGGATGGTGTGGAGAGCACATGGAGCTGCCAACTGAGCCTTACAGAGTATTTTCATTACCAAAACCAGGAGGTGCAGAAGGCACCTGGCATGAGCTGCCAGAGATGCCATATCAAAGCTAATGGGGCAAAAGGCAAGGAACCAGCAAGGAAAACTATTTCCAGTGGAAGGTGAGAAGGATTAATTACACTATATAAGGCAGTTAATGAAGCTTTACCTTGGCATACGATGTAGAGTGTACAAATCTACTTATGAAAATGCCAGAAAAGTGAAAGAATAAAGTACTACCAGCGGAATCAAGGACATCCAGCCATTGTAGGAGAACATGCGAAGACAGTCCCAACTGACTCAATCTTATAAGGGAAAGACAGGCAGGAAAAACCCCACATGAGTGCATTGCGAACAAGTTTTCATGTGGTCCTGCTGCATCTGCAGGTAAAGGAGAGAGCTGTCACAAGCACAAACATGTGCAAGCCAGCCACAGATACATCTAAGCCAAAGTGACAGCAAAGTTTCTATCCATGACAATTACCAAGTTTTGGAAAAAAATCTTTCAGTGCAACAGTTTATGGGAAGATAATGTAAAATATGACTGAGGGTTGGAGTTGGGGACCAAGAGAGGTCTGTATACCTTTCCAGTGACACAGAGCACAGGTCCTACATACTCCTTGCAGGAGGACATCAAGGGTGGAAACTCCACCTTCTGCAGAGCCACTGACAAAACACTCTCAACTGTAACACGGGCCAAACCTTCCTGGCCAGGTCTGAGGAAATCCTGCAGTTTGGACACCTTCAGAAATCCTGGAGCAAATCAGAGCTCCTTGGGACTTGTGTTCCCCACAAGACTATGTAGCTTTTGGGGTGACCGCTAACACAGATGTCCTCAGCACTTTTAAACCGTAAACTCTTGACAAGAGTTTCTGGAAATATGTAGAACAATATTAACTGCTAAAGCAATTCTCTTTTGCTTGTATCAATCCTCCTTTGTTCTGACTCAATCAGCTGGACAGTCAGACAGGGACCAGAAGGCACCTTCATAACAATGCAGCACAATACAGGAGCCTACTCTAACCAGGCAGATAAATACATCAAGTCAAGCATTATAGAGAAGACACTTCTGGCTCTAAGATCAGTAGTTGTGCATCAGTGCAGCCCTGCACAAGACCTCCTCAGGTGCTTCTCTTCACAGACAGGGCTCATCAGCTCAGTTGCAGCATTCTGCTGCTGCACAAAGTTGGCTTCTGCTCAAGAAGTGTCTTGAGTCTCACCAGGGACTCTCTGTCCCCTTGTCCCCTGCACAGGGTATGGAAGGCCAGCTGCAAGCCTTCTTCTCATGGGGTCTGGTTTAACCTTCTCTCTGAAAACTGAGGAAATGACTACTCTGGGACTCTAAGCCAAGATTTGTGTAAAACATACCAGACGGGTACACTGCTATCATGTTAACTTCAGTATTAAAAATAGCAAAAGAAATTTCACAGGGAAGATTAAGTGCATTAGTGGATCATATAACCTTGCATCAGACCAAGCCATGCTGTAAACAATTTTCAGTCCTCAGCATAAACATACAGGACTTGTCATAAAAACATTTAGTTATGTGAAGTTCAACATCTATGACACTCTCAGGTTACAAGCATACTTTCTTGAGAAAGAAATGGCAGCCTTACCAAATAAGATGACAACGATGATAACAACATTTCTTGTGTTTTAAATTTGATCTCAGGGTGTCTTGCCACTGACCACAAGACCCTGCATTTCAACCTAACAGCCCTGACATTTAATAAGCCAAGTTTATTTCTAGAAAGTGGGCTGGAAATTAAATCTCATGGTTGCAGTTGGCACACTATAGTGCCAGAATAGGAATCTTAACGATGACTGCATTTCATTTTTGCCCTATAGCTTTCATCCTTCTAATTGGTATATTTAAGTGCACTTAATCACTTAAGCAATGAGTCTACCTCAGTGACAAATCTCCAGTTTAGACACCACAATAATAAATCTCTGTCTTCTCTCAGCAGCTGGCAAGGTTTGGTTTGGACTTTGAATTTAGGCCTTTTCCTCAGGCTTAACAGTTACAACTTGTTTGTTCTGTCTGCTGAAAGCATGACATTAACTCGTGTCTTCAAATGCATTACCGTTGCTTAAGCTTAGTGTTCTTGGTGTTAAAACTGATTGCCCTTCTGCAGTGCCTGACTAAGACACACACAAAAAAAATCCAATTAGCCTGTGCTGGGATTTCACAAAGCAACTTTTACTCATTAATATTTACACAGCATCACTGGTCCACATGACAGTTCACAGACAGCAGGACGAGCTGGAGTTTATAACACAATCTTTCAATAGATGCCTCCAGTGCCACAAAGAGCTAATTTAAAAACAGGTGGAAGTAGCCTTCAGATACCCCCTTTAACAGCCAACGGAGGAGTAACATCCCCACAAGCACCTCATAGTCTTTCCACAGGACTAGGATAGGCATTATCCTAAATTCTATGACAGGTGCCCTAAGTATGTTCCTGAAACAACTCTGGTAAAAAACAGGCAAAACTTAGATGCCATCATCAAATCACAAGAGGAAAAACTACCTTTGGACTGAAGTGAGTGGAGGCTCTATCCCCCGTATTGCTACAGGCTTCCTGCAGTACCTTAATAAACTATTTAGGCCCAAGTCTTTGAGAATTCATGCATATTAATTACCTGTGCAGTAAAGCCCTGGGCCTACGCTTGCAGAACAAACCAAACCACTGAAGGTTTGCAGGATCAAGGTCTCATTTCCCTTTGCCTTAGTTCGCCCTGTACAGTTCAACAGAACTCTCAGTTATATTCAACATTCTGACAAGTATCTGGAGCAGGGCCTTATTTTGCTAAATATAAAATACTTTTTAAAATAACTAATCTTGGATAAAAAAGGGTGAATCCTGACTTGTTGTAACAGCCACACAAAAGACTTCATCAACTTCTGACAGCAATGTTCACTCCTTCAATCCAGAAGAAACTGCTTGGTCCTCCAACCTAAGTCACCACTTAAGTGGTTTTATTTGTTTTACCACTTGCCAACAAGACAAATAACTCTCTCTTAAGCACAGAGCTTGCCAGTTGACTGAACAACGCACAGAAACCTTGGACTCGGCGGGGATTGCTCTCTGGCATTTGCGCAGGAGTCCTGGCACTTCTGGGACTATCGGAGCCCCTGAGCACAACACACCTGCACACCATCAGCAGGCATTTCTAGCTGGGTGTGGGGGTTTTTAAACCTCAGCATGATAGTGTTTTACCTAGTCAGCTCTCCTGTTTATTAGGGGACATTGGATTTCAATCCCTGTTTCCCCACTGAAGAGCCTGGCAATCCTCATCACACTGAGGGTCTTAATACTATGAGAGCCAAAGATGAAGAAGCATAATATCCCTTGCCGTATCAGCTGGGTCCAAAAACACATCTTCAAAAATCTCTTCTAGGAGATTGCAGCTACCCCTTTTTCAAGATCTGTCTATCCTGTATTAAAGGCTACTTTAGTACCTACTATTTTCTTCCCACCACAGAGCTTACAGCATAAGCAATCACCTCTCTATTAAAGGGACGGCACTGCATGCAGCATGTCTCACAGCCAGGCTGCTTCTTCAGACCACTGATGATTTGGGCCTCAATTCTGACAAGTTAACATGCATTTTAACTCCAAATATTTAGGAAGTTCACCATATGTTTTTCAACTAGATTAAAGCTCTTACACCTCCTTAGCTACTGTCAAGTAGCTTCCCTGTTATTAGATAAACAGCTTGAGCTTCCTTAGGCTAACAGTGGGGTTTTGCTAGACTCTCCAGAGCTCCTCTCAAGAGAATCCATTTTAAAACAGAGGTAGCTCATTCCCTCCCAAATCCCTGTTTTATCCAACATCATCTTCCTAATTCCTGCCAGGTGCTGCTCTCAGACAGGCATCATGACCTTCTGTTTCTCACTTAATGTACAGCTTTGGCACAGAATGATGTGCTTTTCTCTCTCTTTTCAGTCCTTGAGGCACTGACACCAGTTAGCACTTCTTTTGTCTTTCACAAATGCAAATTTATGATCTGGATTTTTGTATTTGCTTTGCAAAATAACCACAAAAAATACCTATTTTAAGTTCTTTCTTTATTTTAGAATGGTAGTATTTTCACAGCCGCTCAGATGATTAGGACCTATGACCCCTGTGAACGATGAAGGGCTTATGTTGTTTTGGGCTAAATTTGTCCAGGCATTCAGTGGATGCTATGGGAAAATCCCACTACACATATGCAGTTTTAGGAGCATTTCCATAGATTTTCATCAGCACACAGAGGACACTAGACTTCAATTAGAAGCTGGCAGTACAGCTCTATGGTTGCAGATCAGTCAGTGTTACAGTAAACTCACTCAAGATGTTATCAAATATTATTTTGAAGGCACTGGCTTACACATTTCCCCTGAAATACTGTGTGAAAACCTTCTAGAGCTTTTGCAGTAAGAAAGTCAAGTTCTTAAAACAGTATTTCCTGAAAAACCTTGCATTTCCAGCAAACCACTCCATTTCCAGCATCTGATGCTAACTGAAAAATTAAGCTCAATCAAAAAGTCAAACTGATGAAGAAATTCAAAATTCATCGAGAACAAGTATCATTGTATACTGCATCCATTGGGCATTGATCCAGCAAGTTTTGGTATGGCTTTTCCCCCAAGAATCCCCAGTTTAATCTACAAAGACTCTTGTCAAAAGTAACATAATACTTTCACACACATTGCAATCTCTTCCATAAAAAAATTAAAGGGAGAGTTTCCAAGTGTACATGATGAAAATACACATGCTAAAAATAGTTAAAATCTGTTTTATAATAATCTCCTGAATATTAGCCTACAGCAGCAAAAACTAATTTTTGCAAAACCCAAAAAGGCAAACCAAAGAAATCTCTAACATCCAAACCCTGCCTGGAGGCTCAGCAGCAACTACAAATGCTTTGTGGTGCTGTAAGTGATACAGCTGAAGAGAGGGGTTAACAGTTAAGAAAATACTGTTTACTTTAATTCCACTAAGCAGTAAATAAGATAATTATTCAGTAAATATTTCATTTACATTCTAAGAAAAGCAAAAATTAATGCAAGTGATTTTGGGTCAGTGAGCAAACTATCTATCTGTAACTGATTGTGTGAATTTCATATGCAGGATTGATGCTGACCTTGCCAGAAGTGGTCATGTATTTGAAATATTACTTTCAACAGTCAAGTTCTTAAAAATGCCCCAAACAAATCTACATAGCACTTGCAGGGAGTTAAGAATTCTTCCATCTCTTTTGGTGGCATGAGAGTTTTGCTCAAGGTTTTCTGTTGACTTGCGCACCACCACACTCACTTCTGTAGCTCACAGAGCAGATGCTCACAGGGAAACCCATCACAACGATGGCAGATTGCTTTGAAGAAAGACCAAGCAACTACCAGCAAGTCTACAAAACTAAAACTAACTGTCCTTCAGTACTTCTCAAAAGAATCTGTTCACTGGTTTTCAAACCATTTGAAACTCCCTGGGCTTTGTCAGGTTAATGTTTTGCAACCCTCATGATTAACTGCCCTAGCTTAAATTTATGAAGGGGAACAATACCTCCTGACCGGCTGTCAAGATGCTATCACAGCAAACACACCTCGACTCGCAGGTGGCTTCAGGGGCCGGGCAGGCACTGGCAGCCCCAGCCCCTGCCCCCCCAGCCTAGGGAAGACAAAACCCCAGCCCCCAAAAAATCCTTCTGTCCTAAGGGTGGTTATTACTGCAGCTTGGGTACACGCAGCTCCACATTATCAGCAGCAGGAAAAAAGTGACCATTAGTTAAATTTTAATAACAGGCAAATGTTTTCTGCTGCTACTTGAATTTGAGACCATGGGAATGAAAAGTTACTTTTTTTCTCACACTGCGACTTATTGGGGCACATTGCACCAATGCACAGTATAGAACTGCAGGGTCAGGAAGCATAGAGAGGGAAGATCAGAAAGATGAGATGAGCTTCATTGACAGTAGCCACCACCCTAAGAGAGCACAGCCCAAACCCAAGAGGCAGGCTCCGTCCCTTCATCTCCTGAAGTGTTTCTGCTAATGAAATCACACTCAGTTTTCTTGCATGGTTTAACACAAGATAGTTTCATAAGACGGGACTTTTCCAAGTGCTTTGCTTCTTGAAGTCAGTGCAATGCACACACCGGTGAACGCATCTGAGGTGGGCCTGGCTGACTAAAAAAAACCTCTCAATTTTGTGTCTTCTGAGAGATTCTTGGACAAATAGAAAGTGTTATTATCCTAATTTTACAGGACTTTGAACATGTCCACTTCATCCCCTGGCCACACATGCACAAACCATAGTGGTGAGTGGGGATGTGCAGATAGCCAGTGCTGCCAGCCCTGCTCCACACCAACCTCCTCCCTCTCCAAACGGCAGGCACCATGCGCAGTGTTTCAGGGGCTGGGCTTTAAGAGAAGTCTATTACACGGTCACAAATCCCACACTGATTAAAATTTTAGTTATTTATTTCAGTAGGAATGTCATAACAATAATTTAAAAAATTCATAATGAAGAAATATACCATGTTCCTCAGATAACAACTCTGTCCTAGCCACCACAAGGTGATGTATTCTTACTCTTCCAGCCATGGTTAGCCTGAGCCTGCTGACCTCAGGGGCCTGGCAGGACAACTTTACTTGCTTTCTTTCCCTCTGCAGGCTTCTAATGCTCGCTGTCTAGCAGTTCAGCTGGTAACACCACAGGGCCTTGCTCCAGCACAGCTGAACAATAATACTCCACAGACACCAACAGAGTCACACTCAGCCCAGAGCTCATACCTGTATATTTATTTTTCACACTTTCAGAAAATCAGTTTTTCTGATTTCTCTACCCTTGGCAAGCCAGAGGTTTCCTCCTGTCTGCCTTGTCACAAACCAGTCGCATATAATGCTCTGGTCATTAAATCTGTCTTTCTGCTGCACTTTGAAAGGATAAATAAAATCGTCAGAAAATGTTTAACTTCAATGCCTCTTCCCTTCTTAGGACTTGACTAGAAATCCAAACTCTTATGTCAGGAAAAACAAGCACATTTTTAGAAGAGGTGTGTCTTAGTTCAGATTAGTGTGGCATTCAGAAATCGTGCAAGTGCCAACACGGGAAGAAAATACAGCATGCTATATAAAATAGGCATGTTTAATTATTTTGGAATAAGATGATAACATCCGCTTCCTCAACTGCTTATTCTGTATTTAATATTCTAGCCTGGCATCTTAAGTGTCCTCTCTTGCTTCCTGGCTAATGGTATGGTACAGTAGTTCAAACTCTCCAATTCATAATTTTATTATTTGGTCTGGACACCAAACTTCTAAAAAATGAAAAAAAAAAACCAAAACCACATGAAACACCACACTCAGACTTAACATTAATATTTTTATATGAGAGAGTAGATTTCCCTTTGGTTATATCACAGTAATGTACTCCACTGAGGACACTGAAATTATGCTAGGCCAAACTGAGGACCTTCAGGCCTGGGAGCTCACTGGAACACATGGGATGACCAACATGCATTAAATGCTCGGGGTGTGCACACCTGTGCAACCTTGAAAGAGGGAAAAAAGACCCCACGCTTCTTCTTGGTAAGACTTTCCGATACAAGTGACCAACCACTGGTCTATTTGGTGAAACCATCTGCAATGACTCTGCCAGTGGTGCACAGCCTGCTGCCCTGTCGTTGCCAAAAAGCAATTTGAGGCTGCATGAACACTAGTGACTCCTATTTCACCATTGGATTTGAAGACTTTCAGACATGCAAATCCCAAAGGTTCCTTTATCAGCTGATCCAAGTTCGCTAGAAATTAATGCCTGATTATGACAAAATTGAGTTTCGTCCTCGGCTTCTAGCCATCAATTCTTCTAATTCTTTCATGATTAAAAGGCCATTTCTTTCTCTCCATGACAATACCACCCTACTGTAATCTTATTCTGATGTTTCTGTCCAGCCCTGGAATAATTTTTCCACTATGTTCTCCAGCTTTTCCACTTCCTTTTAAAAATCCTGACACTAGGCATGGAAAACCAAACCATACAGCAGTAGCAAGCACCAGGTTCCTGTGGCAGATGCCCTCCCATACGTGCCACACTAGTCCTTCTTATCACAGCAGCCCACTGTGGACTCTGCTTAAGGTGTTTGAGCTAAAACTCTCAACCCTTTCTAAATCACTATTTCATAAAGTGCAAATCATACCTGTGGAACTGCGTTTTTTTCACTAAGCCTGTCTCTGGCGGTATTGAAAACCAGTTTGTTTGACCTCAACTCACAACAGATCCACCTTGTTCTGGGAAAATACCCAGTCATTGTTTTTAATTACCCTACTATTTCTTTACATCACGGAGAGGTTTTAGTAGCAACATTTACACATTTATTTTCATATCACTGAAATAAATTTGATTGGTATCACATCACCAGTTGCTGTGGTACTTTATGAGCAATGTTAAACTAATGACAGTAGAATCTGACTGTAATCAACTGGGGGGGCAAAGTGAGCAACCTACAATAAATCAAATCTGGTTTAATTCATTCACAAAAGCTCTGAAAAACTAAACAAAACAAAAAATAATCATGTTATTACCAGTACTAATTTTTTAATAAATTCCATTTAGGAACAGATGATGCATAAAGACCATACTGCGCCTATTGTTCTCCCCTAGTAACTCATTTTCATCATGCACTTTGGGACTTTCTTAAGCCTTTTTAAACTCCTCAGAGATTTCGTACTGTCATTTTACTTGCATTTTGAGACATTTCAGTAAACCCCAAGATGACTCAGCTGGAGTAACATTTCAAACAAGAAGGTGCATCAAGAATCAGTTTGTTCAAACTCAGGAAGAAACCAGAGGGGGTTGATTAGGTCTCAGATGGACGCCTGTGATTTTTTCCAATAGCTAAAATTATAATACAAAGCATTCTGACATTTTTGCTTGACAACCATGGCCTGCAATGTTTACCTGGGACACATGCATTGCATAAATTACTAAGAATCAAGCAACGAGAATTACATCCTAATTACATCCTAATACATGTTCTAATCAGTGTGCGGCAATGTCAAAAGAAACAGGATATTGTTCAAAGACATATTGTGAAAATTTGACCAAAACTGCATTTAAAGGTTGTTTATAATTGTGTTTATGCTTAAACTGAAAGCTGCCGTGTGCTGAACCTTCTTTTTTTTTTCATTCTTCTTTGATGCTGGAATTGCCAAAGGCTTATCAAATGGGAACAGGCCAGAGGGATGGGTGAAAAACGCTCAGATAACGTTTGACTTCCCAGCAACAGGGATGCCACATGGGTTATATCTCATCTGCCCTCAAAACTAATTTTTCTTCTCCAGCACGGGGGTGGGAGGGGGGGCAGAAATGAAATTATCAAAGTAGATGGGTAGGAAAAATAAGCAATTTAAAGATAAAGCCGTAACTGCCCAATCCGGACGGGCTAACACTACATAAGTTACTGCTGATTCAGTATAGCACTGGCACACTACCTTAGCGAGTCTGAACAGCCAAAGCAAAGTCCACTGCAACAGTGATAGTCTTCCAGCAAACTTGCACTCTTATTATTTATTACCATTCGGGAAAAGTAGCTGAGACCTAATTTTTATTAGGAACATAATTAAAGTTTTAATCCTGGTTAAAAAAAAAATAATGCTTGAGTACAATACGAATAATATAAATAGCTTAAGGCAGTACTGGAACACCCGAGGGGGCGGCGGCGGGCGCTCCCCACGGGCACCCCCGGCTGAGCCGCCCGCGGGGCAGGGCAAGGGGGCAGACGGTCACAGCCTACCTGTGGTTAAATTGTCATTGATCTTCAGCGGCACCCTTAAGATGTAGACGAGGAAGAGCATGATGAAGAACCACAGCGTCCAAAGGTAAGTCCAGGACCAGACGATGCAAGACTTGAGCTGTTCCAAAAAGCCCGTCCCAGCTTCAGCCATGTTTTTTGGAGAGAAAAGAGGGGAAAAAAAAAACGAAACGGGGGG